>JAKSZT010053789.1:892002-1045094 GCA_026826555.1 Tolypeutes matacus | reverse complement strand
TCCTTCCTTCCTTCCTTCCTTCCTTCCTTCCTTCCTTCCTTCCTTCCCTCCCTCCCTTCCTTTCTTCCTCCCTCCCTTCCTTCCTTCCTTTTATTCCTCCCCACACCCTGATGGTTTCCTCATCTGTCTGCTCGTTCTTTTGCTCACTGTCTCTGCTCATCTTCTCCAGGATGCACCAGGAACTGAATCTGGGATCTCCCACTTGGGAGGTGAGTGCCCAATGGCCTGAGCCACATCCACTCCCCATGGGCTGCAGCATTTGCTGGCTTATGGCATCTAGCTCGTTTGGGCAGGTGTGGAGTCTAGCTTGTTGTGGCGTGTTGTGGCGTTTAGCTTGTTGCGGTGGGTTGTGGCATCTAGTTTGTTGCGGTGAGTTGCAGCCTCTGCTCATCTTATTTAGGAAACAGTGTGACCTGAACCTAGGACTCCCATCTAGTCCAACACCCAACTGTTTGAGCCACATTGCTTCCCTCTTATTTTCTTAATTAACATGGGAGTTGACTACTTGGTCCTAGCCTGCACTCTGGATCTCTCTAGGCTTGGTTGTGCCTAATAAGGGGAATGAATGGGGAACCAAGATCTAGGCCACTTACTAAACTTCTCCCTTGTAGAAGAGGAACCTCCTCATAAGCTATCAATTAAGATTAAAAAGTTCTTGAAAATGGCTTCCATCAGGTCTTTCCCTATGGTAAGTATGTAAAATTCTCTCTTCCATTCTAATCTGATTGACTTTGCTTTTAACATTTTAAATCTTTGATTAACTTTTTATTTTATTTTATTTTAAGATTTATTTTATTTATTTATTCCCCCCTCCTTGTTTGCTCTGTCTGCTTGCTGTCTGCTCTCTGTGTCCATTCGGTGTGTCCTCTCTGAGTCTGATCATCTTCTCTTTAGGAGGCACATGGGAACCAAACCTGGGACCTCCCTTGTGGGAGAGAGGCGCTTATTCGCTTGAGCCACTTCAGCTCCCTGTTTTGTTGTGTCTCTTGTTGTCTTTACTCTTTGTGTCTCCTAGTTGCATCACCTTGTCGCGCCAACTCACTGTCTTGCTCATCTTCTCCAAGAGGCACCGGGAACTGAGCCCGGGACCTCCCTTGTGGTAGGTGGGAGCTCAGTCACTTGAGCCACTTCTGCTTCCATGTGTTTAACTTTTTAAATCTGTGTTTAACTTTGTCAGTCTGCTCGTGCCTAGGAATTTGTAAATCAGATTTGAGGTTTGCCTTTTATAAATCGGATAATGGTGAAAAGTAACCTAAAAATGAGTCTTTAAATGGCAATATTATCTTGCAATTGGATTTGATGTATAAGAGAAATCACATGGAATTAGTTCAATTGCTGTAAAAGTGGGAAAGCTTAGCAACATTAATGTTACTAATAAAACTGTTTTAGTTGCTTAGTTAATAAATAAGTGCCCAAATTGTTTTTAAGTGGAAACTTACTAGAAACTGTAACTAAGAATTAAGATCATTATATAGATGCCTTTATATTATAAAACAGCAGAAGGATAATATCTAAAATTGCTATAACTGGATGGATTTAGCCTAGACCTACTATTGTGATGGTAATCTTAGACTAATTTACCTTTGTTTATGGTTACTTCAAGTCTAACCTAACTCTTGTGTATGTTTGCTATAGTAATGGTAATTCTAAACTGAGTTTGCCTTTGCTTACGGTTATTTCAGGACTGACCTCACTCTTGGTTTGTACTTGCTTACCATTGTGATGATAACTACTCTATTTTCCCGTTTGTAACATGGTAACTTCTGCCCCTTATGGCTCAGGAGAGGGAAATTTGAAACACCCCTGTCTTCTGTCCTTCCACTGGTGTTAATAATCCACTGCTTTATGACTCCAGGTATGGACTCTAATTTTCCTACTCTGAGCAAGGGCCCAGAGGGACCCCACAACCTTTGAGGAAATAGCTGCATGGTGTGAATTCTCGACCCTCAGGGTTGGATGTCCACTATTCCAGTCCAGCAGCCGCCAGAGTCCTGTTATCTCTGGAGGACTGGGGATTGATGGACCTCCCACCTTGATTGTCAAGATTTCTGAAAGCAGCAGATCATGAGAAAACAGTTTTCTTGAGACTTCAATGACCTCGGTGAATATATACTGAAATTATTATTGCTCATCCAAGGTCTGTCAAAGTCAAAATGGGAAATAAGCAAAGCTCTGAAGTAAAGGAAAATGTTGTCAATTGTGTTTTAAAGCATTGGGAACAATTTGGTTATAAGCCAATAACTAAGGAACAAAATTCTTATGCAAAACTACATGGTCACAGTGCAGATTAATCAGAAATAGCCTTCAAAGAGATCTTTTAAATGTTATTTTACAATTAAACCTATTTTTTAAGAGAATGAAAATTATAAGTAATGTTAGTGAGCTGTGCGTTTGTGTCTAATTCTATTGGTATCTACCTTTTGTTCAGTGTATATCTTCATACATCAAGATGGTAATATCAAATTAACAAATGAAAAATTTTTGAAGAGCTTTATTCAAATTGTTAAAAATTAAATAATCTAGTAGTAGACCAATAAGTTGACGTTGTATGTATTAAATCTTCATGATGAAAATTGTTAAGTTTATGTTTAATGAAATATAGATCTGTACTAGCTTTTGCAGAACAGAATGCGGAATGTAAGACGAGACTCTTAAATGGATAAAGGTAAATTTCATTGGTTGCTTACTTCAATTTAATAAGCTTTTTTTATATATAAAGTAACTAGTCTATGTGGTTATGGTTAGTTATAAGTTGGTAAAAACACCTTCTAAACTGAAGCATTTAAATAGCTAATTCCAAGAAGCCATTATTAATTAGAAACCTAAATTGATATTGGTAACAAAAAGTAAACTTCATAACAGGAAAACCTGTCAGAGACCACCTCAATCTGCACATTAAAGTGATGATAAGGAAAGATAATCTTGATTCCGTTGGGAATCTTAGATTTTCATAAAATAATGGAGAAAGTAGTTTTTCCTGTACTGCTACAGTAAAACACCTGTTAATTGATATAATCATGGTAAAGATAAAGATATAGAAGTAAAAGGTAAAGCACTAAAATAGTTGAGTTCATTTGATATGTTATTAACTACATTGGAAGTGTTTAAAAAGTATGTAGAGAATCAAAAGAAATAGACTTCAGTATTGTCAAACTCTCTTGTGCAATCAAACCAGGCCTCAATATCCTACATGGTGCCTCTCCAATTGAGTTATTGGATAGCTCAGTCTCTATGACCCCTAAAACAATAAAGGTATCTAACACATCTCTGATTATGCTCCTGAAGTGGATGGAGAGTATGCTTCAGTTTCAGACTCCTGTAGCAGTCAGCAATGGCTTGATATGGCCAGATTTACAATGGACTTTGTCTCCAGACTGGCTCTGTTTCATAGTGCCGAAGGACGCTATGCATCAGGCTGGTGAAACACTGGAGCTTTACCTTCCTAACTTCTTTCTAGGGCCAACAGTTCTGCAGCATGCTGGCTGTGTGAAGGGCATAACAAGTGGAGCAATGATTACCAGAGTGATGTGAGTAGAACAAACACAATTGGAATTATGGCCTGCTCCCATGGAGCAATAACATGCATGGTATTGCAAACCTGGAGTTTAGATCTATCAACTGCAGTTCAAAGAGGAACTTGTGCATTGATCAGTATTAAGTGCTGTACCTATATGACTAACAAATATGATGATATCTTTTCTATTCTAATTAATATGCAGAGGGATGTTGAACATGTTAAAAGTCTTGGTAAACTTATTTCATTTTCTAAGTAGTTAATGAACATGCCTATAAGATAAAGGAATGGCTCTCTTAAGTACTATCTTTATTTTGCTTGCCATATGCTTTTCTTATTGTTGCCTATACTGTCTTTGTGAGAGACAGTGCCTCTCTTTATATCTCTCCTAGCTGTCCTAAGCAAACCACCGCTGTGGGAACTGGGGTTGGCAGTTTATACAAAACCCCAGCAGGTCTACCAAAATCTCTCCCTAGAGTTAACCAACAGCATAAAAGAACTCAAGGAAGAATGTTGTTTCCACCAACTTTGGGAGGATACAGCCTCTGGAGGCACCTGACCTTTCTCATTCTCATGGTCCATATGTCTTGGATGGTCCCCTTTTGGGTCCACCTACCACCACCTTCTTTATCCTTTTAAGTAGGACCATGTATCTTAAATTCTAACTAAGTTTATTTCTTCCAGAATCAAATCCTTCCAAAGCAAGGTATTAGTCATGCAGGGATTTCAACCAGCTCCAACCACAGTGCCAGATGCATCTTCCCTCAACCTCAGTAGAATAACCAGAGGGTTTTACACTCTGTCAGGCAAGGCCTACTCCCCCTAACCAGCAGGAAGCAGATACAGAAGAATGACCATTTCCCTTCAGCTCTCCCTTAAGAATAAGGGTGTAAACTCTCTGAATTGGGAGTTGAGGCAGGTTAGGGAAAGGGAAGACTTGTGTCACAGCTGAAGACCCAGCAGAAAACATGCCCAGCAGACAACATGGCCGGCAGACCACATGGCCATGAGAACCTGCCCAGAAACTTCCTGAGGGGAAGGCTGTTGGAAAGATGCCATAAGACCCTGGCCATGAAACCCCATTTGGAACTCTTTCCAGGGTCAAGGGGAAGCCCCAGATACCTTCAAACAAAAGACCTCATCATTGGCCCCCTGAGAACTAACAGGCAGGGCAACCAATCAGAACAGCCAACAGCCGGGACCCCTCCCCAACATTATGAAGGGGGAGGAGGAAAGACTTTAAAAAGGCCTGACCTGAGGCCCCATGTGCGTGACTCACCCTGCAGCACACCTGCAGTCTATGTCTCAAACTGTGTACTTTTCTATTTTAATGTTTCTTAATAAACTTTTTACTCCCTTGCCTACCTTATGGCATGTCTTTAAATTATTTTATGTGACGTAAGCCAAGAACCTAGAAGCCCAGAACCCAAAGCCTTCTGCCAACAGAATACTATGGCAGTGAGTAAGACATTTGGTAAGTCCATGGATGGTAGTTTTGGAAGAAGCATTGCATGCAGGGAAGGCAAACCCATATCTGGAGTATATGTCTATTCCAGTTAGAACAAATCACTGCTCCTTCCGTCATGGAAGTCCAATGCAATCATCCTGCCACCAGGTAGCACGCTGATCACCTTGGGGAATGGTGCCATATCAGGGATCTAGTGTGGATCTCTGCTGCTGCCAGACTGGGTGCTCAGCAGTAGCTGTATCTAGGTCTGCCTTGGCAGGGGGAAGTCCATGTTGCTGAGCCCATGTATTACCTCTATCCTGATCACCATGGCTACTTTGTTCATGAGACCATTGGGCAATGACAGGAGTGGCTGGGTAAAGAGGCTGATGGATATCCACAGAATGGGGCATCTTATTCACTTGATTATTAATATCTTCTGATAAAGTCACCCTTTGGTGAGCATTCATGTGGGACACAAATATTTTCATGTTTTTTTGCCCGCTCAGAAAGTTCTACCCACATACGTCTTCCCCAGATCTCTTTGTCACCAGTTTTCCAATCATGTTCCTTCCAAGTCCTTTACCATCCAGCCAAACCACTGGCAACAGCCCATGAATCAGTGTACAAACGCACCTCTGGCCATTTCTCCTTCCAAGAAAAATGAACAACCAGGTACACTGCTTAAAGTTCTGCCCACTAGGAGGATTTGCCCTTACCACTGTCCTTCAGGAACGTCCCAGAAAGGGGCTGCAATGATGCTCCTGTCCACTTTTGGGTGGTACCTGCATATTGTGCAGAGCCATCTGTAAATCAGGCCCGAGTTTTCTCTTTCTCAGTCAACTGATTGTAAGGAACTCCCCAAGGGGCCATAACTGTGGGCTGGGAAAGAGAAGTTAATGTGGCAGGAGTGGTGATCATGGGCATTTGAGCTACTTCCTCTTGTAACTTACTTGTGCCTTCAGGATCCACTTGAGCCCTATCTCATATATACCATGTCCACTTTATGATGGAGTGCTGCTGTGCACACCCAATTTTATGGTTTGGAAGATCGGACAATTCCCAGCTCATGATAGGCAACTCAGTTCTTATGGTAACTTGGTGGCCCATGGTTAAGCGTTCAGTCTCTACTAATACCCAGTAGCAGAATAAAAGTTGTTTCTTAAAAGAAGAATAGTTATCTGCAGGAGATGGCAGGGCTTTGCTCCAAAATCCCAAGTGTCCATGTTGTGATTCTCCTATAGGGGCTTGCCAATGGTTCCAGACGGCATCTCTATTTGCCACAACACTTCCATCACCATTGGATCTGCTGGATCATATGGCCGAAGTGGCATTGCAGCTTGCACAGCAGCCTGGACCTATCACAGAGCCTCCTCTTTTTCAGTCCTCACTCAAAACTAACAACTTTCTGGTCACTCGGTAAATGGGCTGGAATAACACATCCAAATAGGGAATATGTTGTCTCCAAAACTCAAAGAGGCCTGCAAAGCATTGTTCCACTTTTTTGGTCATAGGAGGGGTGAGATGCAACAGCTTATCCTTCACATTAGAAGGGATATCTTGACATCCCCCACACCACTGGGCCTAGAAATTTCACGAAGGTAGAAGACCCCTATATTTTTGTTGGTTTTATCTTCCACAATGCCTTACCAGTAAGTCTAGAGTAGTTGCTACTTCTTGCCCACTTGGTCCAATCAACATCATATCATCAATATAATGGACCAGTATGATGTCCTGTGGGAGGGAGAGATGATGAAGGTCCCTGTGGACAGCATTATTACATAGGGCTGGAGAGTTGATGTACCCCTAAGGTAGGACAGTGAAGGTATATTGCCAACCTTGTCAGCTGCAAGCAAAATGTTTCTGGTGGTCTTTACTAATGGCAGTTAAGAAAAAAAGCATTTGCCACATCAGTAGCTTTAAACCAGGTAATGGGGATGTATTGATCTGCTCAAGCAATGATACCATATCTGGAACAGCAGCTGCAATTTCAGTCACCACCTGTTTAAGTTTACAATAATCCACAGTCATTCTCCAAGATCCATCTGTCTTCTGCACAGGCCAGATACAGAGTTGAATAGGGATATGGTGGGAATCACTACCCCCTGCATCTTTCAAGTCCTTGATAGTGGCACTGATCTCTTCAATCCCTCCAGGAATCTGGTATTGCTTTTGACTTACTATTTTGCTATGTAGGGGCAGTTCTAGTGGCCTCCACTTGGCCTTTCCTACCATAATAGCCCTTACTCTACAAGTTAGGGAACCAATGTGGGGATTCTGCCAATTGCTGAGTATGTCTATTCCAATTATGCATTCTGGAAATGGGGAAATATCCACAGAATGGGTCCAGGGGCCATGGGTCCTACTGTTAGGTGGACAAGCTAAAATTCCATTGATCACCTGATCTCCATAATCCCTTGCACTGACTGGTGGACCATAGTGGTGCTTTGAATCTTCTGGAATTAATGTCACTTTTGAGCCAGTGTCCAATAATCCCCAAAATGTCTGATTATTTCTTGCTCCCCAATGCACAGTTATCCTGGTAAAAAGCCATAGGTCACTTTGGAAAGGGCTGGGAGGAAGATAAACAGTATAAATTTTTGGCAGTATAACAGGTCCTTTCCCAAGGAGACTCGGCCTTCCTCTCAGGCAAGGGACTCTGGGTCTGTAAACTCTCTCAAGTCTAGGAATTGATCAACAGCCCATGACTCTCTTTCTGTAATTCAAGTTAGGTTTTTTTTAAACTTGACCTAGAACTCTTCTGTGTACACAGATCAACCAGGAATTTAGTAGACTGCCCATCTATTTCACTTCTGTGTACCCCATGATCTATCATTCAATACATAGGTCTATGGGACTCAGACTGTTTTAATTGCTGCTTTGAGTTTGCTTTCCATTGTGCTAACCACACCCACCTTGTCTTTGGCAGTTAAATGCTACAATTGGCTTTCTGCTGGCCCAGGATCCAATCATCCCCATGGTGTGTAAGGATCCTAGTTCCTTGACAGCAGTTCCAATGGTAATATCTGGCCTACAGAGAAGAGCAACCCCAGAGATCTTTGTGGAAGATGGTGTTAGTCTCATAAGTTTATTTCTCAAAGTCCTGTGAAAGGTGTTCCTCTGGACATTCCTGGGGTGGGTGGACAGGTCTTAAATAGCAAATGCATTCTAACATTCCAGTCTCTCTAAGTCTTTGGATTCCCTCATCTAGATATACCAGGGCAATTCTGGCATCTTGACATCAGGCAATGTTAGCCATCTCTTGGTCCATGTTTCAGCCAGCCACCAGAACAAACTGTTAGAGCCCTTTCTAACTCCTCCAGCTACAATATTGAATCCAGAATCTCTTCTTAGTGGGCTCATATCAATCAATTCAGCCTGAGCCAACTTTATATTCCTTTCACCATTATCCTACACCCTTAATATCTATTTCCACCTATATTCCCCTGATTTCTGTCTATATAAATTTGGAAAACTCATGCAGTTCTTTTGGAGTATATTGTACTTCCATATGGGTCACACTTTGAACTTCATCCTTGGGAACTTGTTGTAACTTTAGTCTATTATAGGTCCGGAAGAAAAGAGAGGTGGTGGTGATGGGTCACAAGAAGAATTAGGTGTGTCTTGCAAGCCAATTACCTCAGCACATTACATTACAGTTTTATCTGGTGAGACAGGATTTATCTCTTCAGATGGGAGTTGGAAGGCTGACTCCTTGGATCAGGCTGGAGGATGGGCAGGTGTCTCCCCAGGGCAGAGAAGATTGGATGGCTGTCTCCTCAGGGCAGACCACTACAGGTTTATCTAGCAAAGTCTCAGCAAAATTTAGGGTTTCTGTGTTCCCTTTACATCATCATTAACCCATATATCTCCATCCCAATCCTCAGAGTTCCACTCTTTCCCAATTGATGCCCTCACTTTAACAGCAGGCACCCTGCAAGGTTAAGATTTTAGTTTCTGTTGTAACTCTACTACTCACACAATGAGAGTCTGGGTCTTGTTCTCAGAGAACTCAAGTCTGTGGTTGCACGAAATGAGATTTTCTTTCAGAGCACACGTAGAAACTTTCATATCATTCATGTGGCACTTAAGTTGCAAATTTGAAGCCTTCAGCTCATCCCTTTCTTTTTTAACTGTATCCTGCATATTTTGGAACAGCCAGCCAGCATCATTTTACCTTTTAACTCCACAAAACCCTGATAAGGTGTTAAAAACACTCTCATCTAGAGCCTTGCCTCTTTTTTTTTTAAAGATTTTATTTATTTATTCATTTATCCCCCCCTTGCTGCTTGTGCTCCCTGGGTCAGCTAACCACGCCGTGTGGGCAGGCTTGCCTTCACCAGGAGGCCCCGGGTTTGGTTCCCGGGGCCTCCCATATGGTAAACGGGAGCCCTACTGATTGAGCCACAGCCGCTTCCCCCTTGCCTCTTTTAAGCATGAAAGCTGTTGTATCTAGTGGTGATATTTTGAATATCTCTTTTGCCAGCATAGGCTGTGGTCTGTCAACAGTCTCTAGATTATTGGAAACAGAGTCATTAGTGCCCTTGACTCTAATTAGAGTGGAGAGCCAATTGCAAAAATCCCAAAACCAATTCAGAAATCCCATTTTTAATATTTTGTTTCTCAAGAACCACCCCAGTACCGAGCTGTACTAGTCAGAGTCCTCTAGGTAAACAGAACCTATTGGAGATATTTGTTTATAGTATGAGATTTTATAAAATTGTCTCACACAACATCTTGTAGGGATGCAAAAATCCAAATTCCACAGAGCAGGCTGCAAATCACACACTTAAAGCAAGATCCTCTATGAGTTCCCCAGGAGATGCTGGCTCTCTGAGACTTTTCCAGATAAACCTATAATGGTGTGTGAGAGAGATGGAAATTTCCTCCCTGAATGCTGAAATCACTTCTCCTTTGAAGGCTTTCAACTGATTAGATGAGATGTCACTCATTGCTGAGGGCAACCTCCTCAGTTGATCAAAGATGTAATCAGACATATATGCAATCAACTCACTGATGCTTAAAGTCTATGAAATGCCTTTGTATTACAATTACCCCAGTGCTTGCTTTACCAAACAACTGGGCACTACTACCTGGTCAAGTTGACACATTAGCCTAACCATCACAGTCATTCATTTATCTTCTTTTTTGACGTCTCTAAGTATTTTGACATTTTTAATGGTTTGTTTGTCTTTTTATTATTTATTTTCAGTAGTTACTTATATATTCTCTAAATAAGTTCTTTGTATTTATCATGTATTGAAAATATTTCCTCAAAATCTATGGTTTGTATTTTTATTTTCTTAATGGTGTCTTTTGAAAAGCAGAAAATCTAAATTCCAATGAATTCTGATATTTTTTCTTTTATGATTTGTCCATTTTGTGTTCTAAGATATCCTTCTTATCATAAGGTGAAAAGGAATAAATAGCATTTTAAGTCATTTAAAATTGACCTATGCCTATTTTGTTTTCCCGTGTCTCCTAAAATGATGCTCCTTTTAGTTTGAAATTACTGACATGATATGCTTGGTAAGAAGGTCAAGAATGGGAATGGCAGAAAACTTCACACATACAATGTCTCATCCAAGCAAGGTTACCAAACTTCACAGGCCTAGAATGGAATGGATTACTTCAAAGACAAGGGAAAGAAGCTAAGTTCCACTTTGAGAACATTCCCCCTCCACCTGCACTAAATGGTACACAGCTCATTATCGATAATTTTGGTGTTCTATGTAAATCTCTTTTAATTGGACTTTTAATATCTAACAAGCAAAAAGAGGAATCCATTGAAAGGTTTCTTGGGGTAGTCAAAGAAACTAAAGGAAAGTCAAAGTGCCAGTCTTTAGAAAGGAGAAGAGCTAGCATAGCTGTGAGGATCAAGGAAGCAGGATCAAATAGGGGTGTAGTCATCAATAGGGATGAATAATCTCCAGCTATTTTCTGTCTTTGTGTTACTCCCCTCAAGCTCAACTTTGAAAAGGAAATGTCTGAATGGCCTAATTTGGTCATATGCCTAGGGGAGGTTTAGGGAGGAGAATGAAAGTCCTGCCTTCAAACCCTTATTCAGAAGGGGAGGGAGAGTTCCCCAAAATAAAATCAGGACGCTGCAACCAGAAGAAGGGGGAGTAGATTCTGGGTAGGCAAAAGTAGATGCTCACTACACCTTCAAAAAGGCAGAACATATATCTATGAACTTGCGCCGAGGTCTCTTACCTTAGGCAGGATGAAATTGCCTTTATTCAATTGTCTTTGAGTCTTGCCTCAAATAACTGGACTTGGGTGATTAAATTAGGTGATTTATGAAAGCAGAGTATACCTGATTAGAGCTCATTCCAGGTCAGTTCTGTTGCTTTGTTATTATTTTAAATCTTGAAGTTGATTACATATTTCTAATTGCTCAGAATTTAATCTTTCTATAGTGAGAGGCAGAAACTTCTGTGAAATTTAATATCAAGTGAGGAAAAGGAAAAACACTAATGTATAACTTGACCAGGATTGGATGTTAATTAGGAATAATGAAAACAGGTTTTTTTTTTTGCATTATGTTCCCTTTTTAAAATGTTGCTTAAAAATTTATGTTCCTTAATTTTGTTTCTAGAAACTATATGTTTTCACATACAAGCCTCTACCGTCAAGCTCATTCTCTCTTTCATTGATTCAGCAAACATTTACTGAGGGCCTGCCATGTACTTTGGAGGTAGGGGCTCTAGAAATTTCTAACAAGGAGATAGTGAGGAACCTGATACATAAATATAGGCAATAAACTATGATAGGAGTGAAGGATGGTACTGTGATGGTTTTTTTTTTTTTAACTTTATTTTGTACATTTAATAATTGAAAACATAAACAATTAAAAACTAAAAAGTAAACACAGATACTGTGATGGTTTTGTTCACTAATTTTTTCTAGTACCTAGTACAATGCCTGAAACATAGAAGGAACTCAATAACGTATTGTTGAATGGATGAAAAAATGAACAGAGGGAGTTGCCAACTCTGGTCAAAAGTGTAGTAGGATTGGGGATGTAGAGAATAACGGGAAAGGGTGGGTTCAGGAAAATTTCTTGGAGTTGTGTTTAATTCTGCTTCAACAAAATTTTTAAAAGAATGAACAAAATGTTCCCAAAGCCCAGACTTGAGGACTGGCTACTTCTTTGAGGTTCTACCAGGTATCTGCTTTCAGATACACATGTAGGTTTGTTTTCCTGTCTCCAGCACAGGAATGTAAGGTATGGTCATGCTCTCTGGCTCCTCATATTAAGTTTTTATGACTGGGAAACTGGTTGCCCATATGACTACTAAAAACATTTCAGTGCCTCCATACTGGGGGTAAAAAGATGTGGAAATGAGAATTTGGAAATTACTTTTCCCAACATTGAGCTGTGGGATGTTGTGGGTTCTTGTATAATAACCATTTGCTCAATAATCTATATTTGGAAACGAGATAACTCACTTCTAAAGGAGGATGGGGAAGAAGCTTATAGAAGTTGTATTACTTCAACAAAAACTCATTCTTTCTACCCTGAGGGGAGTCCACAGATCAAAAGGGTGCTTCACATGCCAGTTAGGCAGTTTTTAGGAACCACAAACATGCTAACATTCTCTGATGTTCCTTGAAAAACAAAACAAAACAAAAATAATATCTGGGGTATTGCCTGGTTTCCTCTCTTTGTGGATATACATAATGTACTTTATATATCTCCCTGTTTGTGTGTTCCTCTTGCCTCAATAAACTTGGCCTCTCTTTCACTCTTGTCATTGCTACATCTAACTTGTTCCACTCTGTTTTCCTTCCCAAGGGGTAGCATGACTTATGAAGAAAGCAAAAAAACACTTAAATGCCTATCATGGTACTAAATATCTGGGCACCTTTCAACAAAGTTTCTGTACTGTTCAGTGATTCCGTTTCTCCTCCTACTAGAAACATATTAGGGTTGCACCTTGAAGTTAAGAAGGGTCATGGACTTGTTTGGCTAATGGAAGTGAACATGTGTCATTTCTGAGTAGAAGCCTTTAGGACAGTGTTTTAGTTTCCTGGCTTCTAAAGCAAATACCATGCAATGGGTTGGGTTAAACAACAGGAATTTATTGGCTAATGGTTTTGAAGCTAGGAGAAGTCCAAAATCAAGGAATCAGTAAGCTATGCTTTCTCCCAGAAGACTCTGGTGTTCTGGGGCTGGCTGCTGGTAGCCCTTGGTCCTTGGCTTTTCTGTCACATGGCAATGCATGTGGAGGCTCCTCCTGACTTTTCCTTTCTTTTCCAGGTTCCTGACTTCCTGCTTTCGGCTGCTCCCTGTGGCTTTCTTTCTCTCTGTGGCCTTCCCAAAAAGGCCCTCAGTAACAGTGGGATGTGGTGGGAGGTGTGGGAGGTGGGCAACATGTGAATCCCAGTGGGTTCCGTGTAATATTTTAGGTAATCTAAGCACCTCTTAAAATATATGTATATATATATATATATAAATAACATTTTTGTAAGCAAATACACATATATGCATATATATTTATATATCATTTTACAAATGTTTGTATGTATTGTGAGGATTTTGATTTTTACCCATTATAAAAAAAAAAAAAAGACCCATCCTGATTCAGCTGGGCCACACCTTCTCTGAAGTAACCTCATCAAATTGTCCTACTTACAATGGGTTTACACCCACAGGAATAGATTATATTTAAGAACTTGTTTTTCTTGGGTTAATGTTAATTGAAAGACAGCTAGAGGATAATTTAGGGACGGTATAACATAGTGATTTTGGTGGTAGATTAGGATTGTGGTTAATAATACAAATACAAGAATGTTCCTCTATTACAAGATATTAAGAATATGGTGATACATGGGGAAAATACAACTAATGTAACTTACAAACTGTAGTTAACAGTACTATTGTAATATTTTTGTAGCAAAGGCAAAGAAGGTACTATATCAATGCTAAAGGTAAAAAAAAAAAAACGAATATGAGATTTAGTTTTATGAGATGTGAATACGATTAAGCTTTTTTTTTCTTTCTCCATTTTCTTCATTAACAAGGAGACCTTGGTCATGTCATTCAACCAATCTATGCTCCTTTATTCATCTTTCAGAACACTGGAGAAACAATTGAGTTTGTTATTAGGATTAAATAATATAAATGTGCCTGGACAGGATTTTTTAAAGAAATGCTTCCATAACTTGTTAAGCTGCCTTTTGAAGTTGAACTAAAACTAAAAAAAATGTTGTGAGGATTATTAATCCACACTGGGGATGTTAAAAAGCAGTGGCAACTATTACTAGTACTCACCTTCTCCCAGCTGTCCTTACTACCGTGCTTATCATGATCTTTCCCCTGCTGTTCCATCTATACCAGGGGTTCTTAACCAGGGGTCCATGGATGGTCAGTGGAAAGATTTCAGGTGGTTCGTGAGCTTGAATTGAAAAAAAAAATCAACTTTTCTTTATTTTCTCTGACCTCTAACTGAAATTTAGCATTTCCTTCACTTATGAATATATGCAATAAATAAATTACAGTTGTATTCATTTCACCTGACTAGCAAAGGGTCCGTGGAACAAAAAGGGTTAAGAAACTCTGATCTATGCCCTCGTACCAGGTTCACACTTGCCCATTTCATTCCATGCATATATTTTCCTTCATTCCCACCTCCTCCCCACCCCCCATCTTTCCCTTTTTCCCCATGTCCCCTGTAGAATACTGGCTCCATTGTGGTCAACCTCCCTAAACCTGTTTCTCATCCCCCGCCCCCCCACCCCTTCAATTGGAAAAAGAGAATTTTAGAGTTGAAAAGGGACCTCACTTCTCTAAAATCCTGCAAAATCAGACCTTCAATTTCAGTCCCCACCCATCAAACATCCATAGACACCTTGACACTTTGACCCTCAGCAGTACAAGTTACCACGACCTCTGAGAGCAGTCACTGGGCACTTCTTTCTTCAGCTGCCGGTATCCTGTTCCTAACCACACCAAACCACCTTTGGCCTCAAAGGAACCTGCAATCATTTGGCTGTACCTACTTTACTCCTCCTCCACACACTTTGGACACTTCCCTAATCTAACACTCCATGGTCAACACTAGCAGTGTGTCCTGTCCTTGTATCTACATTTTCTCCTTTTTTCCATATAACCACTCCCAGTACTCCCTCAACATGACACTGAAACCACCAGACAATTTCCGTCCCTGGGATGCCTCCCCAGATGTTGGGTAAAGCCCAGTTGTGAAGGAAAACAATGAAGAGTAGAGACCCAGAGCTGCATGCTGTATACATTGTCTAAAATGGAGAAAATTGACTTTTCTGGAGCAACTGGCAATGGTGGTCACCCTTACTTCTCAGAAACGTCTCCTCCTATGGCTTCTGGTTCTCTTCCTGGCCATACCTCACCCTCTTTGAAATTGTTCCCCTTTCTCGGTCTGCTCCTCATTTAACTGGCAATTCCTGGGTTTTTGTCCTTAGGCCTCTTCTCTTCTTTGCCTACATTTTTTCTCTGGAGGAATCTCATCTAGCCTGATGGCTTCTATGATCATTTAAAGGTTGCTCATTCCTAAATGGTTTCCACCAGCATTAACTCTTTTTGGAGCTCTATAAGTAGATATACAGTGTCCTACTAGACACTTGGAGATGAATGTCTTATGGATACTATAACTCAACATATCTTTAAGTAAACGCGTCTCTTCCCTGACCACAAATCTATACTATCCCTTCTGTTCCTGATCTGGGTTAATGGCTTCACCATTTACCTGCTCCCAAGTTAGAAACCTTGGTGTTATTCTCACTTCCTTTCTCTCAACCCCCATATACAGTCAGCTGCCAAATCTTGTTGCTTCTAATTTTAAAATATCTTGATTTTGTCTCTTCCAAATCTTGTGCTGCTGGCTTAAAATAGGTCTTCATCATATCTTCTTTGGAATATTATTTCAACAGTCCCATAATCTGTTTTCCTGATTAAAGTTTTTCCCCACCCTAGTATGTTCTCCAAGCTGCCACTGTAGTTATTTTCCTGCATAAAATTTCTTTGTGTAAAAACGTCTGTTGGCTTCTTATGACCACAAGGTAAAATCCAAACCCTGTAGCTTGATTTCAAAGTTCTTAACTCCTTGTCCCCAATCTACCCTGTCTACCTTGTTTCCTTTTTCTTCATTCATGTTTCCATCCACATGTTCCAGGTCCCTGTTGCCTTAGATTCTCACCATTTCCAGAACATAACCACATGCTTTCAGAAGTCCATACATTTTTTTTTTCACCTATTACTTTTCTCCCTTTCTATCTCTATTCACTTGAAAAATTCCTTTATCTGTTAAAACCAAGTTTAAACATCAGCTCTTCAGTGAATCCTTCCCAGATTCTCCCAGGCAAGTAGATATTCTGTTCTTTTTGGTCCCAGAACATTTTATATTTGCTACAGCATAGTTCTTTTTTTTTTTTTTTTTTTTTTTTTTTCTATTCACCTGTTTGTGTCTCACTAGACTATAAGCTTCTGAGTATCAGAGAACTAGATAGCATTTGCTTAATAAATATAGGCTGATGAATGCAAAGGTTTTTCCTCTCAAGATGTTTTTGGTATCAGTATGTTCTTTTCTTTATCTTTCCTTCAGCTACATCCCAAATATACAATCAAGTAAACTTGGACTCTTTTAATAGCCTCCAAGCTGATCTTCTAGAACAGCATTGTTAATGTAGACACTAGCCACATGTGGCTATTGAGTACTTGAAATGTGGCTAGTCCAAATTGAAATGAGCTATAAGTGTAGAATTCTTACTGGATTACAAAAACTTAGTATGAAAACAAGAATGCAAAATATCTCATTAACAATTTTTTATATTGCTTATATGTTGAAATGATAACATTCTGTATACATTGGGTTAAATAAAATATAATCTTAAAATTCATTTCATTTATGACTGCACAACTCAGTGATGAAAGTGAGTGCTACTCAATGTACACTCTGGAGACATTGTACAAAGTATGGGACTGTATAACACAGCGAACCATGTGGTGGAAGATGGACAGTGGTTAGCAGTACAAATACGAGAATGTTCTCTCATGAACTATAACAAGTGTACAATCCTAATACATAGTGTTAATAATAGGGAGTGTACAGGAAAAATATATCAAATGTATGCTTTGGACCATAGTTAGCGGTAATAGTCTGATCATGTTCTTTCATAATCTATAGCAAATGTTCCATAAAATGTAAGATGTTGGTGGAGGGGTGATGTATGAGAATCCTGCACATCGTGACTGATTGTCTTGTAGGCTCACAACTTCTGTAATAAAAATATATATATTAAAAATTAATTTTATCTGTTTCTTTTTATAAATGTGGTTACTAGAAAATTTAAAATTATATATGTGGCACACATTCTTTTTCTATTAGACATTGTTGCAACCCTTAGTCCAGCCTGAAGGTCATTTCTTGGTGGTAACCCTGTCTTCTGCTTTTTTTTTTTTTTTTAATTCTTACAGTGCTAAGCAGAATTCTCTGGGGAGAAACCATTCAATAAGTAGTGTTGGTTAACTGGCTATTGCTGGACTAACTTTCCCAAACATACTTTTTTTTTTTTTTTTTTTAAGATTTATTTATTTATCCCCCCCACCCCACCCCTTGTTTTGTGCTCACTGTCTGCTCTCTGTGTTCATTCACTGTGTGTTCTTCTGTGTTTGTTTGTCTTCTCTTTAGGTGGCACCGGGAACCAATCCTGGGACCTTCTAGAGTGGGAGAGAGGTGCTTAATCTCTTGCGCCACCTCAGCTCTCTGGTCTGCTGTGTCTCTTGTCTCTCTTCTGTGTCTCTTATTGTTGCTTCATCTTGCTGCACTAGCTCTCCGCATGGGCCAACATGCCATGCGGGCCAGCACATCGTGTGGGCCAGCTCTCTGCTTGGGCCAGCTAGTCTTTACCCGGAGGTCCTGGGAATCGAAACCTGGACCTCCTATATGGTAAATGGGAGACCAATTACTAGAGCCATATCCACTTCCCCCAAACATACTTTTTATCATCTTACTATCTTAGTTGAGAAACCTTCAGGTTTTCTATTGTTAACTGCACCAAGGTCAA
The DNA here is from genome assembly GCA_026826555.1 of Tolypeutes matacus. Taxonomy (NCBI): domain Eukaryota; kingdom Metazoa; phylum Chordata; class Mammalia; order Cingulata; family Chlamyphoridae; genus Tolypeutes; species Tolypeutes matacus. Next base: position 1,027,089 of record JAKSZT010053789.1, on the reverse strand, counting down.
GCTGCTCTGATTGGTTCCCAAGTTTTCCATAATCCTGTAGTACTTGATTTATCCAGCGTTATCTCTCACTCTTCCCAAGTAGTAACCTGTGCGCCAGTCTGTTTTTCCAGCTACTAAAATCTTCATGTTTTTGTGCATGCTCCTTTCCTTCAATATCTCACTCACCAACCCCGTTAAAAATCCAAGTGAATCATCAAGACTGGCTCATAAGTTCCACCTCCAATATGATGTGTTTTCTGTTTACTGAAACTCATCTGGATAGATCCCTAGTTATTGATTGTCAGAGTCACACAGTTTTAGCTCTAAATATTCAATTACTGAGTGTCTTCATTACCATTGCCATTGCCATTCAGTTTAATTCCACAAATATTTTTGAGCCCTGTGCCAAGAACTGGGCTAGTCAGGCATTAAGGTCACCTTTATGCAGGACCCTAGGCTAGGAACTTTCTCTACACAAAAAACACAGACTCCTGCCCATTGCCTTTTTTTAGCATTTGCCCTGCTTTAGGGCAAGAGCCATGTTTATTCTGCATTATAATTCCCCAATTTCAAGTTTCCAATAAGCTACTACATGTGAAAGCATTCAAACAGCCTCACCTATGGTACAAAACCCATGACCCTGGACTTTAACCAAGAATATATTTTTTTCCCTAGTTCCCTTTTCCTAGAAACTTTTTTTTTTTTTTTTTAAAGATTTTATTTATTTACTCATTTATCCCCCCCTTGCTGTTTGTGCTCACTGGGTCAGCTGACCACGCTGTGCAGGCCGGGCTTGCCTTCACCAGGAGGCCCCCGGAACCGAACCGGGGCCTCCCATATGGTAAACTGGAGCCCTACTGATTGAGCCACAGCCGCTTCCCTAGAAACTTCTTGTTATTGTAAAGTGACACCACCCACTTCTCCACCAGTTTTCCCTCCTTATGGAAGGCCTTATTGCCAGGTGTTTTAGACTCTGGAATCAGACTACTTTGTGTTTGAATCTTAACTCCTCCACTTAGCACTGTAACTTGGACAAGTTACTTAACTCCTCTGTGTCTCATTTTCTTCATCTTTATATAAAGATAACAATAACATAATAAGGTGTTAAGGGTTAAATGAGTTAATGGTTCATGGCACAGAGAAATCACTCAATAAATGTTAGCCCTCATAGATGTCACTATCAGACTGTTTCTTTCACCTAAAATGTAACTCCATGCAAGAGACGGCTTTGCCTATTTTATTCCACGTGTGCCTCCAACGTCTAGAATAGCGCGTGTTTCAAAACTGCAGGAGAATAAATGTTGAATAAATAAATGAATCCATCCAATCACTAATGTCTACATTTCCAATGTCGTACCAGAACGAGCAAAGGCAAGGAAGTAAAAAGTCTTTCATTAATTTTTACTTCTTGTAAAAAAGTCTTCCTTTATTGGGTGATTAATCATTTACCCAAAGCCCTCATCAACAATCACTAAAGAAAACTGGAAAAGCCCACAGAGGGCAGTGCCAGCTACCTTCCTTAAATCACCTTGGGCAAAGGCTTTTGTGCACATGCGCAAAGACGCGGCTGGCCTAGAGCCGTGGATGCTCTGCGCAAGCGCAGCGCCTGGATTCCTTCCTGCTGCCCCACCCGGAAGGCTTGGCCCCGCCCCCTACCCCTTCTCTCGCAGGCTCCGGCGGTGCGTGCGGGGCCGGCCCGGCGAGGAGGCGGGACACGTCGGCGCTGCCACCGTCGGCGCTGCCACCGCCGCCGCCGCCGCCGCTGCTGCCACCGCCGCCGCTGCCGCCACCACTGCTTCTTGGGCTGAGTCCTTCCACAGCTCCGACGGCGCCAGGTGCCTTCACTCTGCCTGGCTCAGTCCTCAGTCCGCCGCCCCCTTAGCTGTCCTGGGCTTCTTCATCCCGCCGCGGTGATGGCGACGCGCTCCTGCCGGGAGAAGGCTCAGAAGCTGAACGAACAGCACCAGCTCATTCTGTCCAAGCTGCTGAGGGAGGAGGACAACAAGTACTGCGCTGACTGCGAGGCCAAAGGTATTGCTGATGTCGCTGCCCTCGGCTGGGGCCTCCTGCGGCCGGTGACCTTCCCGCCGCCGCGGCGCCCGCGCCCCTCGCGGCCCAAGCGGACGCAGCGGGCTGTGTCCCGCCGGCCCCGGCCTTGACAGGAGGGACGGCGGGCGGGCGCTGGGCTCCTCGGATCGGCTCTCACCTCCGCGGGAGGCGGCGGGGAGGTCTGGTCCGCGGGCGCCGTCACCGGTCCCAGCCTGCCCTCCTTCCTGGCTAAGCAGAGCCGGTGCCCGCGTCTCGATGCTTGGACTTTCCCTAAGCTCGGACTCTCACTGGGCCGTGGCCCAAGCCGGGCTGGAAGCGCGGAACATCGGCCAGAGCGGTGCTTAGGGTTAAAGGGTTGCTCTGTTTCCATCTCTGCTCACTGGTAGCTCTGTGGGTGGGGCCGCCCGTAGATCTAGTACGGTGCCTCGGCCCTTCCCTGTGACTCTTTCCTCTCGGTGCTCGGATGCTTGGTTTTCTAGGTGGAGCCCTACCGCCGGCCCACCTGTCAGCTTCCTGAAAGAGGGTAGTGGTCTTTTTTGGGGTTGGAATGTTAGTGAATAAAATAATTGGTGAGAGGCCATTGTTGTTGTTGTTATTATTAGTAGTGTTGTTCTTACCATTGAATATTAGCCAGAATGAAAGGGAATTCCATTACTTGAGTCTCTTGGACAGTGGGCTTATGTTCCTGAAGATTTTAATAGTTAGATACTTTCTGACCAGCTAGATGGAAGGAGACTATGTGGACACTCGGTTTTGTGCTTCATAATTGTTGAAGGTTCATTTATAGGTCCAGAGATGGAAAAGACCTAATTTTAGTTTGTTCTGCCACAGCCTTTGAAAAAAAAACTATTTTTAGCCTGTATCTTTAGGGTATGGAGATCTGATTTATATTTAATGTCTTATAAGTAATCTCATGGGAAAAATGTTTCAGAGATTTTCTTTCTTTTTTTTAGCGGTCACATGATTAGGAAAAGACCTTGTTTTGTAAATTGGTTTATTTGTTTATTAGGTGTGAAATAGGTATTTCTCCACAGCAGGAGACAGTTTATCTTTGAGAACATTATTTAAGATTTCTGCATTATTTGACCCAGACCTTTCCTGAAGCTTTACTGTTCTTTCTCAATACTGTCCAAATCAGGGGTTCTTAACCTTTTTTGTTCCACGGACCTCTTTGCCAGTCGGATAAAAACCACGGACCCCTTACTAAGTCCACACTACACTGTGTATTATTTAATAAATATATCACACCCGCACCAACATGTGCCCACAAGAATAATGTTTTTTTTTTTTTAATTTAAATTCAAGCTCATGGACCCCATGTTAAGAATCCATGACCTAAAAGAATCATGTTTCAGTAGGCTGATACTGTGTGCTTAGACTAAGCACACAGTATCAGCAAGTTACTTTACGACTAAACAGGTACTGGAATACCAGAAGAATTGTGTGAGTACTGTATCTAGACCATTTTATGAAACACTTTTCAATATTGTGGTAACTTGATTAAGCCAATATTGTATTTATCCTTTGTAACCCTTCAGGTGCTGAGTTAAAAAAAATTGTATCCCTAATTCTTGTAGTAATATTTGTTTACTTGATACTTGATTATGTGTCTGATTATTTGGGAATACTGCACCATATTGTGGCTCAATTATGTATCACTGCGTTAGTGATAAAGAACCGTTTAAAGATCAGAGAAATAAAGGTACTAAAGTTATATAGTACACATTTTGTCATGTAGAGTAATAAGTAACATGGTTTAGTGGAGATGCTAGTGAATATTAAACCTATTCATCAAAAATGAATATATGAAGTTTCAGTGATTATCTTTCTGTTTAGAAATAATTAATTTTTGTTCAAATTTATTTCCTCCAAAAAGGACTTTATAAATCAGATTTTCACTAATGTTTCCAAAAATAATTTATAGATTTTTGGGCCATTATTTTTTAGTTAACATTTTTTCTTTTTCTTTTTAGAGAGGGGAAGGAGAAGGAGAATAATACACTTTCAAATTGGGATCAAAAGTTTACATTTTCTGACACCGAGCAATAGTAGTGATTAGTTTTGCTCACTATTACTTTGCCACCTCCTAGTATAGATCTTAGCACTGAGGTCAGTATATATATATATATAAAATAAACTTTTTTGTTTTGTTTTTGTTTGGTCTTTTGTTTGTTGGTTTGCTGTTTTTAGAAGTAGAGGAAGTGGAAGAGAAGAGGATAGATGGTATCAAGAGTTTAAGGATGCTACTTCAAGGATATAAACACCACAGTCACTAAAAAGTCATCATTGTTTCCTTGTTGCTACTAAATCTAGAATAATGCTAAAATGAACATGTAAATTATTCCATTATTTTTTATCTTGATCTTTCAGGAAAAAAGCCTCACAGTTTAAGCCACGTACTGATTAATTGGACTTGATTTCATAGTTGTGATAATTGAAAACTTTGGCATTATTGGGCAGTTGATAGATGTAAATAAGTTTTGTAAGTTTTTGAGTCTATGATATGCTTGAGCTCTGTTACAGAGCTCTCTTAAAGAATTCTTAAAGAAATCTTGACTTGTTACATGATTTTAGATCTATTATTATATGTGTTATAGCAAATGTAGGTAGTGAAATTCTGATTAAATGTACATTTAAAAAACATGGTATGCTCAGGGTCTTTGTCTGCAGCTCAGTTACTATAAAAAGGCTCCATTCTCTTATCCATATTAATGTTTTTCTCAGTGTCTAATAAATTACACCAAGCTTTTAATGTATTTTGAAGCTGTTTCCTAGTCACCTCAATTTTCTTCCCTTTGAGGAATGCTCTACCCACTGATCTTTGAGAGCTTGTACCAAAACTAAAGACTAGAGTGGGCTAGAGACTACCCTTTTCTATTTGAACAAAATTTGTAAGACGTAAAGTTTTTTTTTTTTTTTTTTTTAATGGGGGCTGAGTTTTTGCAAATGAATAATCTTAAAAGAATGTGTGAAGTGCTATAATAGTGTTTGTAAGAAGTATGTCCATCTGCACTTCTTTTGGGCAGCTATTCCTTTTGCACCCTGACTTTTGTCCATTGTTCGCCCTGGCAGTTTCCTAGAATACTGTCTTAAGGTCTTCATACATGCTATTCCTTCTGTCTATAAAGCTCTCTAGCAATTTTTTGCCTGATCACTATTTACTCATCTTCAAGTTTCTGCTCATGTTTTTTTTGAGGGAAATGATTCTCCCTGATCCTCCTAGATTAGGTTAGGCCTTATATATGTAAGACAATATTCTGAACCTTTTATTGCAGTTAACACAATTATAATTAAACACTGTTTGTGTAATTATTGGGTAATCTATATCCCTGTTGGATTATAGCTGCAAAAGAGAAGAGAGGGTATCTGTTTTGCTTAGGGCTGTATCATTAGCACAGTGTGTTGCAAGTAGTAGGCAAATGTAACTGAGTAAATGACTCCTGAATGAATAAATGTGTGAATGAGCACAGAGCAGGGGGCAAGCAGCAGAATGTGTGAAAGTAAGTGTACATATGGGGCATGTGGAGTGACTGTTGGGAAAGATTGATAGTCGTCTAATTTGGACTAGGTTCTGGAGGAAGAGTAGAATTCTCCAGATGGAGAAAAGGTTAAAGGACACAGCTGCACACACAAAGGTACAGGCATGTAAAAGAACATGAGTTTTCATATGGCTTTTTTTAAAGCTTCCTTTGAGTGTGATCAAATTTAGTGGTGGCAGGTCAAAAGAAGAACTGGAGTAGTGAGATGTAGGTAAGTCATCTAGTTAGGAGGGACTTAACAGTGGTCTGAGCAAGAGAGTAACTTGCTGGACTCATTTAATGGCATAGTATCATTCAGGATTCAGGGCAGAGAATAAAACCACTGTAGCTATTTTTAACTGAAAGAGGTTTAAGAAATCAGGTACTTACAAAATTGTTGGAGGCACAAAAGTCAGGGAGCTGCTATTGGACTTCTGGTTTCAAGGCCATACACTGTTGCCATTGACACCACTGTACCACTCATGGCTGTTTCTGACCTGTGCAAGAGGTGAGCTGATGGGGGAACAAGGACTTTTGTTGCTATAACCACTCAGTATTTATTAGACATTTTTGTCTGTTTCTTCCACTGTTGGAAGATGTTCTGTGCTGAACTTGTGCCTTGCAAGTCTCCTTCAAGTGTAAATAATTGGCAGAACCTAATTTATATCTAGCACCTTGCCTGCAAGGGAGTCTTTTCATTTTCTAACCTCTTCAGAAAATATAAGTATGAAATGGAGATTGTAAAAAATCACTCTAATAGTCCACCACAGACAGTAAGGATGAAGAATTAGATTGGATAATGAGTGAGATCCATTGTATTTAATTGAATTCTTAAAACCACCCCCCAGTAAGACTGTTGTTTTCATCATCCTTATCTTAGTTTGTCACAGCTGCTATAATAAATTCCACAGACTGGTCTAAACAATGGGTATTTATTGTCTTACAGTTTTGGAGGCTAGAATTCCAAAATCAAGGTATCGGGAGGCCATGCTTTCTCTGAAATCTGTAGCATTCTTGTAGCGGTGTGCTGGCAACCCATAACTCAGTCTGTCTCTGCCACATGATGGTCCGTCTCCTGTCTCTTACTCCTCCTCCTCCTAGTGTGTCCAAATTTCCTTTGCTTATAAGGACTCTAGTCATTTTGATTAAGGCCTTACCAACAAAAGTCATATTAGATTAAGGCCCGCAGTTCACTAGACTGGGGATTAGGACTCAAATATGTCTTTGTGGAGGACATAATTCATTTCATAACAATCCTTATTTTACTTGTGAAGCAATGGATGTTCAGTGAAGTCATGGAGTTGATGTCAACTGGGATTTAACTGAGGTTTGTCAGACCCAAAAACCTGTGTTCTTACTGCTTTAACTCCACTATTATGATTAGATGTGGGGCGTGAGTGGGCGCAATAGAAGTCACTGATTTTGAGGTTTCTAGCTTGAATAACAGGGTGATAAAATATATGTGAACGGAATGCTTTGTGGGCAGAGATACAAATCTCCTTTTCCCTGTTCCTCACCCTTTCCCCCTTAATAAGAGGCATTTATTTATTTGGCTTATATTTAAAGTATATGAAAAGAGGAAGCTTAGTTAGTAGACTGAAAGCTCTGTTGGTAGTGTCCAAGGTTCTATCTGGAAACATTCCAAGTCGTTTTACAGACTACCTCTCTTCCTTCTTTATAGAGAGTCACTCTGCTCCAGGAAAATGTATTATACAACTGTTTTAGTTACCTGGCTTCTAAAGCAAATACCACGCAGTGGATTGGCTTAAACAACAGGAATTTATTGGCTCATGGTTTTGAGGTAAGAGAAGTCCATTACCAAGGTGTCATCAAGGCGATGCTTTCTCCCAGAAAACTGGTATTCTTGGGCTGGCTGCTAGCCATCCTTGGTCCTTGGCTTTTCTGTCACATGGCAATGCACCTAGTAGCCTCTCCTGGTTTCTCTCTTCTCTTCTGGGCTCTGTTGACTTTCAGCTTTTGGCTGTTCCCTCTGGCTTTTCTCTTTCTTTGTGCCCTTCGCTATAAGGCCGTTAGTAATAGGATTAAGACTCATCCTGATTAAGAACATGTTTTTCTGGGGTACATAGTTCCAAACCACCACATGCTACAGCGAACAGCATCTCTCCCCTATCCCCCTTTATATTAGCATCACTATACTTCCCAACCATCTCAAAGATTTGTGATTTGTGGAAAGAAAAAGTAGATACATTTGATTAAAAAGTCGCACAGTCCTAGGATGAGCCCCCTCCTAAAATGTCTCCATTAACTCAAAGATTGTTTTAAGTTATTTTAGGTTAACAACAGTATGATTGTGTTCAAGACTGCAGTAATACAGGTTCTTATTTTGGTCTGGGAGAGGGGATGAACATCCTAAAAATAGATACAAAACTGTGTATGTGTTGAGATGTACATTTTTTCTGGGGAAAGTTCTCATAGCTTTTGTTTTCAGTCTTTCATTCCAGACATTCAGAAAATTTAAGAATCATTGCTCTTGAACCATACTGTAAAATCATTCAATTCTTAATCATTTATAAGTTCATATTATGTACTCAATGTATAAAACTGTAGGATTTGGAGCAAATCAATCACATGAAGTAAAAGGCAGCTAAAACATTTTTCATTAAGTATTTGATGTTTAAGAGTTGTTATATAAACTTTTTTTTTAATATAAACTTTTGAAAGTAATTCTTACTAAAAAGTAAAGTTCACCTAGGGGAACTGGTGTTTATGATGAAATTGATGCTTGTAGGATAAATTCATGTAAACAGGCCCACTGTTAAAATTCATCCAGTGGAAACCTGCCAATCTAAAAGTTTCTTCAGAATGTTAAACTTCAGCCTCATGGATCTGTTGGTTTTGTAATTCTGCTGAGCTTGAGATTTTTCCTTATGATTTTTAATTTTATTTATTTCTCTCCCCTCCCCCACTCATGGTTTTGCGCTCGCTATCTGCTCTTTGTGTGTTCTTCTGTGTCTGCATGTCTTTTCTTTAGGCGGTACTGGGAACTGATCCTGGGACCTTTCGGAGTGGAGAGCGGTTACTTAATCTCTTGTACCACCTCAACTCCCTGATTTGCTGTGTCTCTCATTCTCTCTCTTCTGTGTCTCCTTTTGTCGCATCATCTTGTTGCATCAGCTCTCTGCACGGGCCAGTACTCCTGCGTGGACCAGCACTCCGTGTGGGCCAGCACTCCTGCGTGGGCTAGCACTCTGCACAGGCCAGCACTCTGCGTGGGCCAGCTCGCTCCTTGGGCTAGCTTGCTTTTCACAAGGAGGCCTGGGGAATCGAACCCTGGACCTCCTATATGGTAGACAGGAGCCCGGTCACTTGAGCCACATCAGCTTCCCTCTCCCAATTCTTTATCTTTTTTTTTTTTTTTAATACAAAATATTCTTTCATTAAGGAATTACAGCATCTCCTTAAGTCTTCCTATACAAGATAATATAACCCTCATTGATTTGTAAAGAACTTGTATCCATATTCTTTGTGTGGCAAAGTCAAATATTTGACATTCTAATTATATGCTTTATAAACGTGGGCCTTTTTCTTACCACCACTACCACCACTACTGCTACCACTACTACTACTTATACTAGTAGTCTTTATAGAAACAAGACATTTTTCTTTCTGTTTCTCCATTTTCTCAGTGGAAGAAGATCAAAGAAATTTGGAGGCCAGTTTGTTTAAGTAATTATTATTATCATCAAAAATGTTGACTACATTCTAACCATTTTAAAGAGTTGATTAAACACACACATATTTTTTCTATAATATAATTTAATCAATATTTGCTGGATGCTACAAACGTTAAGTACCATGTTAAATACTGTTGTGTGTGCTAAGAAGCTTTGGGTATGGTTCAGAAACCAGTTAGAGACCTCAATAAACATGAAACAATTATCACTTAAGTTCTAATTTGTGTGTAGACTATAGCTACATTAGGAGTTTAGAGACTTGAGTACTCAGTGTGACCTGGAGGAAGTGGAACTGGAAGATTGGAAGCTCAACAGCAACAAAAAGCAAATGCTAACACCAATACATACAGACATATATAACTTACATACCAGGCAATCTTGTGTGAGCACTTTACATATATTAACTCGTTTAATACTCAAAATAACCTTTTGAGGTAGGTGATATTATCCTCATTTTCCAAATGAGGAAACTGAGGCACAAAGAGTGTAATTAACTCTTCAAAGATAGTGTATTTGTCAGCCAAAGGGGTGCTGATGCAAAATACCAGAAATCTGTTGGATTTTATAAAGGGTATTTATTTGGGGTAGAAGCTCACAGTCACAAGTTACTTCCCTTACCAAAGTCTTCTGACACGTGTTGGAGCAAGATGGCTGCTGGTCTCTGTGAGGGTTCAGCTTTCCTCTTCTTCCTAAGTCTCTGTGTGGTCCTAGCTCCTTCTGATCTCAGCTGTAGGCTAGCATAAGGCTCATCTCTCTCCCTGGGGCTTGTTTCTTTCTGGGCTTTCTCAGCTGTTCAGGGCTCTAGTCTCTTCAGCTGCAAACTTTCAGGTGGATGGCTCGGCTCTCTCCCAGGGGCTCCAGTGTCCAAAACTAAACTAAACTCTCTATTCTCCTTCTCTGTGTATTTACTTCCCTGTCTTTGATTGAGCACCTGATTATATAGCCCACAAAAGGGGGGGGGGCAGGGACTCAAACCGAGTTGCGCTAATGACAAGGTTAAATAAAAGCCCTAATCTTGATTTAATAAAGTAAAAGTGAAACCTCTAAACCTAATCCAATCTAATATGCCCAGAGGAACAGACCAGTTTACAAACACAATCCAAAAACCATTTTTGGAATTCATAAACAATACCAAACTTCCCCAGATAGTATAGCTAGGAAGCGGTGGAGCCAGGATATTTTTCATAAGGAGAAAAAGTTGGAGGGTGACAACTATATTTTAGGCACTTTTCTAGGAACTTGGGATAAAGCAGGAAACAAGGTTTGGAACTTTTCCATTGCAGAACTTTCCTGGAGTAATTAGAATAAAATCAAAGAAATCATCATCTCTTCCAGTCAGCTACTAAAGCCAGGTACAACTACCCTTCTCTTCTACTTATTTAACATTTTAAAGAAAATACCTGCAGGTTTATTACATTTTCAATCATCTGTGTACATAAAAAAAAAAAAAAAGGTTTATTTATTTCCCCCCCACCCCTCATTGTTTTTGTGCTTGCTGTCTGCTGTGTGTTCTTCTGTGTCTGCTTGTCTTCTCTTTAGGTGGCACCGGGAACTGATCCTGGGATTTTCCGGAGTGGAGCGAGGTGCTCAATCTCTTGCACCACCTCAGCTCCTTGGTCTGCTGTATCTCTTATTGTCGCTCTTCTGTGTCTCTTTTTGTTGTGTCATCTTGCTGTGCCAGCACTCCGCATGGGCCAGCACTCTCCGCGGGCCAGCACTCCTGCACAGGCCAGCACTCCTGCACGGGCCAGCACTCCTGCATGGGCCAGCACTCCGCGTGGGCCAGCTCTCCTCTTGAGCCAGCTCACCTTTAACCAGGAGGCCCGAGGAATCAAACCCTGGACCTCCTATATGGTAGACAGGAGCCCAATCACTTGAGCCACATCTGCTTCCCAACCCATGTACATTTATCAATTTCAGTATTTCCTACCTAAGATTCTAGGTAGAGCCATGGTAATTCAGCTGCATTACCATAAAGAAATGATTTTTAAAAATTATTTTACTTAAAACAGTGCTTAGATAAGGTGCTGTTTGAAACATGCTAATTTCAAGGTCACATACTTTGAGTGGTAAATATTAGGATTTTGAAGGATAAAAGGGGAGAGAGTTATAAGCTTTCTAGTAATTCTCCATTTTCTACCTTCCCCTACCCCCAAATTTTTGGTCTCCATTTCACAAGAGAGCAAAGTGAACAGTTTTAGGAGTGATTGTTGGTAGACCTTTATGTCTGTCATTGATTGTTTTTTAAAGAGTGCATTTCAAAGACCAGTGATCAGCTCAAATACAGACTAAAAGGAAATAAAGAGGATTTAAGAAATTCTGTGGGAAATCATATTTTGGATAGCTTTATCTTCAATACAAGAAAATTCATAAAAATTTTGATTTAGTATAGATGTTTTTTTAAAAGTTCACCCATTTCTATTCTTGAAAGTTGTTTTTGGTGTAGGTTGATGATAGTGAATGGAGCCAAAAAGCTAGCAGAAGTATGTTTAATGAAGTGAAATTATCTTCTTTGGCATATTAATTTGCTATTAGTGCTGTAACAAATTATAACAAATTTAGTGGCTTAAAACAACATAAATTTATTATTATAGTTCTGGAAGTCACAAATCCAAATTGGCCTTACTGGGCTAAAATCAAGGTATGTTCCTTCTGGAGAATATAGGGAAGAGTCTGTTTTGTTGCCTTTCCACCTTCTAGAGGACACCTACTTTCCTTGGCTCAGGACCTTTTCCTTTTCTCCTGTCTTCAGAGTCAGCAGTGTATCATCTTCAAATCTGTCTCTCTCTCTGTTTCTGTTGTCACATTTCCTTCTCTGACTCTTTAAAGGATCCTTATGGTTACATTAGGTTCACCCAGATAATCCAGGATAATATCTCCATTACAAGGTCTTTAGATTAATCACATAAGCAAAGTCCATTTTTTTCCATAGAAGGTAACATATTCACAGGTCCCAAGGATTAGGATGTAGACATCTTTAGGGACCATTATTCTCACTACCACAAATTTGATAAAAATTGTACGTTGAGCCTAGATTTTATAAAAGGTACTACTTTGAATGTACTTAAGATGGCATGGAATGGTGAACTGAGAACAATTTAAGTTAGCCATTTCTACAGGAATTATTAAAATAATCTCCATGTACTTGCAAATGTCCTTTAACAAACTCTTTGCAACATAATTATCTATGTAGAAATTCTTAAGAAATCTACAAAAAAGCCATTAGAACCAATAATTGAGTTTAGTGAGGATGTAGAAATGAGGTAAATATACAAAAATTAGCTGTAGTTGGAAATTGTAATAAAAACTACAGCATTAAAATATGATAGGAAAAAAAAATATGATAGGAGGGGCGGATGTGGCTCAAATGGTTGGGTTTCCGTCTGCCATATGGAGGGACCTGTCTGGGTTCGATCCCCAGGACCTCCCGGTAAAATTTAAAAAAAAAAAAAAAAAAAAAAAAATATATATATATATATATATATATATAAATAAATAAATATATGATAGGGACAAATTTAATAAAATATGTGCAAGACTGGTACACCAAAACTACAAAACATCACTGAGAGAAATTAGAGGATACTTAAGGAAACGGAGAGATATGTCATGTTCATGGATCAGAGGACTTAACAATTTTAAGATGTCCGTTTTCCCCTAACTAATCTATAGATTCAGTGATCCTAGTCAAAATCCCAGATGAGTTTTTTATATTAATTGACAAGCTGATTCTAAAATTTATATGGAAATGCAAAGAACCCAAACAAATCAAAATAATTTTGAAAAAGTTTCCTGTAACAAGTATTACAAAGCTACAAGACAATGTGGTATTGGTGTAAGGACAGACATAGATCAGTACTACATAACAGATAATCCAGAAATAGACTCACACATCACTCAGTTGATTTTTGAAGTGCAAGATAATTCAGTGGGGGAAGAATAGTCTTTTTCAACAAACAGTGCTGGAACAATTGGATATCCACATGCCAAAGGGGGAGAAAAGTACCTCAACACTTAACTTATATCATACATAAAAATCAGCTTTAAATGGGTAATGAAACTAAATGTAAGAGCTAAAACTATATAAAGCTTCTAGAAGAAAACATAAGAGAAAATCTTTGGAACCTTGGGTTAGGCAAAGAGGACACAAAAGAACAATCCATAAAAGAAAAAATTGAGAAAATGGACTTCATCAAAATTAAAAACTTTTGCTTTTCAAAAGATGCTTTAAGAAAATGAAAAGGCAAGGCAAGCCATAGACTGGGAGAAGATATTATGTCTGAAAAGGACTGTATTCAGAATATATAAAGAAATATTACAACATGATAAGAAGACAAAATAAGACTTGTACTAGAATCTTCATAATATCTTTATTTATAGTAGTCAAATGCTGGAAACAGCCAAAATGTTCATCAGCTACTGAAAGGATAAACTGGTACATCTGTACAATAGAATAATACTTTGCAATAAAAAGAAATGAACTATTGATACACATAGTAACATGGATGATCTAAAAATAGTTATGCTTAGTGTAGGAATCCATATGCAAAAGACTACATAATATATGATTGAATTTAAATGGAATTCTAGAAAGATAAAACTTATAGGGATAAAGAACAGATTAGTGGTTGCTAGGGGTTGGGATTGGAGGGGTTAGCTATTTTTCAGATGTTAAAGGGATGCAAGTGTGTCTTTGTATTCATTTGTAATGTTAACAGTTGCTGTAGATGATATAACAGTTCCACAGTTATCTTACTTGAATGTATGCAACATATATACTCCTAAAGTTATTTTCCTCTTCCTTGAAATTAAATTTAATGGTCTGAATAAAGATTTTGCAAAAGCAGTACTCTTTTTGATCCTACCTTAAAGGATGAAGAGTTCTTGATTAGTGCCTCTTCCCCTCCACTCCAGTCCCCAACTCCGTTGGAATATTAATGAGTACTTAGAAACGTGGAAATCTGTGATTTAAACCTTTTGTTTTTCTTGAGAAATTGTGTTATTTGTACATAGCTCTCAGAGTTCCTTATGGCATCTTTAGAACTTTTTGTTTGTATATGTGTGCCTTTTGTGTGTAGCATTTTATACTAGGCATTATGGGAGTCTATATGAATGTAAGAATATGCATTATATAGATAAGATTGTCATAGTATTAACCAAAAGAATACTACCTAAATACTTTTAACTCAAAGGAACTATACAACTTTTTGGTTCTATGATATTGGAATTTTTTTTTTTTTGTTGTGGGATCATTGGTTTTGGAAATCATTATTTGGGGAAATTTAAAGCATGGTGAGTCTATCATAGAGAACCTTAAGTTTCTGAAACTCTCTTCCAGCTTAATAAACTACTTGAGGGCAGGACTTGTCTGCTTATTTTTTTGTTCCAGAAAGTAGTTAAGGTGGATCATATCTTTACTAGTCATGTATCTGCTGCAGCTTCTTGAACATACTAAAGCACTCAGGAAATATTTGCTGAAAAAATTAAAATTAATTTTTAATGACATGGCTGTACTTATAAGGAATTATTTTATCATAGATTTGGAAAGATTCCCTGATTTTAATAACTTTCTATTATGCCAGAATTAATTTTTACCCTACAATGCCTTTATCAAATTTGTGTCTTAATAATTCTTTCCTGTTCAGTAATATTCTGGTTTTGAAATAGATCTAAGCAGAGCAGCAGCTGTTTTCCCTGAACTTAGCTTACCCCAGTCTGGGGTTCATGATAGTAGGACATATATTTGAAGTAAGTACGAGAGGACAAAATTTGTGATTACATTTAATGGCAGACATTGGAGCATGAACTTGATCCAGTAGATAACAGCTACCTCCATCAACTTACTGTCCTGCTAATCTTGAGAAGGTGAAGTCACATCTTACACAGTTAGTTAGATTCTAAAGTCAGCTCTGAATGGATTTTAAAACACTTAAGTCACCTTCAAAGAATAATATATATGATCTTTGTGTTTATATCCCTGTACAATACTTCTTAGGCAAAATAAAATTTGAGAACCTCATAATAGACTTCATTCAAGGAACACAACACAGAAAGTGTATGCATTTTAGTATTTTTTCCTTCACAGCATGGTTTTCTCTATTCTGTTTTAATATTAAACTTGTATAATCTTAATATATTGACATGTTAATAGAATTATATGTGATGGTAATTGAATGATATATATATATGAAGCACTTTATGCAGAATCTGATATACACTAACTAATCAGTAAATGTTAGATTTGAATCTAAGTCTTGCTTGATTAGATCTACAGACAACCTTGTTCTTTGAACAACTGTAGAGAAGACCATAGTTGGAGATAAACTGAAAGGTGTAGTGTTAAAGCCAGAATCCTAAAATCTCTGAATTTCTGTTCTCTCTGCCAATGTGTGTTCCTGAAGGTGTAGATAAAGCAGATGCAATTCCATATACAGTAATATTCATTTACTGAACATTTCAGCTATATACACCATTTCACTGGTATTTAAAGAGGAATGAGACATGGTCCCTGCCCTCAAGGTGAAAAATTTGTACTGTTCTTGTACAAGTACTTTATATAAATTCTCCCGGCAGTCCCTGGGCAATTAAAGGTACTCATGTTATAGATGGGACCCTGGAAATTACAGAGATTACTAACTTGACCAAAAATAACACAGAGCCAGGGTTGGGTTCTAACTTAAATCTGCCAGACTCCAAAGGCCATGAATTTTCCTCTACATTATGCTTCTTCTCAGGTCTGCTGTTTGTCTTGGTATGCTACAGTAGACAATGAGGAATTTCAGAAATCTTTTTCTACTTCATTGACTCCTGACTTGAATACCATGTTATACTTAACTTTCCTGTGGATCTCTCCTTGTTCCTGCCTGGAACTTGCGGAAAGAAGGCAGGAAGGATGCTGAGCCTTAGGAGGTACTGAGGTGAGGCTTAAAGGGTTCCTACTTTTTGAGATGAAGGAGTTGGAGGTGAGCAATCTGATGATAGGAAGGTTGATACCTGTTTTAGTTCCCTAGGACTGTCTTAGTTTTATTAGTATCACAAACTGGGTGGTATAAAACAACAGAAATTTGTTGTCTCACGGTTTTGGAAGCTAGAAGTCTTGAATCAGGGTGTCGGCAGTGCCATGCTTTCTCTGAAATCTATAGGGTTCTGGTGCTGGCTTGCTGGCACTCCATGGCATAACACAATCTCTGCCTCCATCACATGGCTGTCTTCTTTATGTCTCTTTGTGCAACTTTCCTCTTCTTAGCCAGTCATTGGATTAGGGGCCACCCTAACTCAGTTTGGCCTCACCTTACTAACATCTTCAAAGATCCTATTTCTTGGGAAGCGGCTGTGGCTCAATCAGTGGGGCTCCCGTTTACCATGTGGGAGGCCCCGGGTTCGGTTCCCGGGGCCTCCTGGTGGGGGCAGGCCTGCCCGCACGGCGTGGTTGGCTGACCCAGCGAGCACAGGCAGCAAGGGGGGGATAAATGAATAAATAAATAAAATCTTAAAAAAAAAAAAAAAAAGATCCTATTTCTAACTAGGATCACATTTACAAGACTGGAGGTTAGAATTGAATTTATCATTTTGGGGGGCACAGTTCAGTCCATAACATTCCATGCTCTTGCTCCCCAAAATTCAAGTCTGCCCAATGTACAAAATACATTTACCCCATCCCCACATCTCCAGAATTCTTAAGCCATCTAACATGAGCTCTAAGTCCAATTTCACATTTTCTAAATCATCTAAGTTAGGTATTGATGAGATGCTTAGTATGATCCATCATGGGGCTGAATTCCTCTCAATCTGCATACCTGACTAAAATAAGTTACCTGCTTTCAAAATATAGTTCTGGAGGCTAGAAGTTCCAGTCAGTATGTTCACAGGGCCTTCTTTCCTCTCCAGTCTGTGGGGTGTAGTATTTAAACTCTCTGAACCTTAGTGTCCTTGCATGTAAAATGGTGATACTAGTGTCACAGTGTTGTGAGGCCTAACTGAATTTGTGAAGTGTTTAGTTTAATGTCTGGCACAAAGTAAGAGTTTGATAAATGGGTAAGAGTTTGATAATTATGTCAAATATTTTTTGAGTACCCGTAGTCATTTTATTACTTTGCAGAAAGCATTTGCAAATGTTTTGCAATATTGAGAAAATTCCTGGGACTTGACCAGCACAAGAATACTTTGTGGAAGGCTCAGAAAAGAAGCTAGTTATCTTTAATTTTTTATGTCATCATCTACTAGAGTAGACATTAGTGATATAATAGAATCACTATGATATGCAATAGAATCCCTGCTCTCCCCTTCAGGAGTCTTCCTTTAAGGAGACAAGCAGGCCGTAAGCACAGAGAGTATTTTCTGGGTATCTGCATGGAAAGAATAGTGCCAGTGCCAGCAGTAAGTGTTAAGAAGTTCAGAAAAAGTAAGACTCACTAAGAGCTGGGAGTTGGGATAGGCTTAATAAAAGAGGTAATTCTTGAGGCACAGTAGAATCAAACTTAGAGAAGAGTGGCAAAAACATTCCAGGTAGGGAGAACCTAGTAAGCAGGTTTATGCATATATGTAGTGCACATTCTTTGCACATTCCTGGAGGCAGGTGTAGGTATAGGGCAGACATTTAGGGGAGAGGGATAGACAAAGGAGTGATTGTTGATTTGGGAATCATCTCCATAGAAGTGTTTGCTGAAGCCATATGAGTGGATTAGGCACTTGTAGATCAGAGGGCCCATGACTAAGACTTTGTAGGAGGCAACAGGAGGAAGTGGAATCATTGAAGGAATTAAATAGGGGTCTGGGAGACCACAGGAAAACCAGAACAGAGAAACCTCAGAGAAAAGTTTTTAAGAAGAGAGTCTAGGAAAATTGAACACAATAAGGAGGTAAAAGAGACTTAGAAAAGGCCATTTCATTTTGTATTTTTTAGTAGATATTAGAAGTATTTTCTAGGCTCTTAAGAAAGGGTCTTGGGAAGCGGCTGTGGCTCAATCAGTAGGGCTCCCGTTTACCATATGGGAGGCCTCGGGTTCGGTTCCCGGGGCCTCCTGGTGAAGGCAAGCCCGCCCGCACGGCATGGTTAGCTGACCCAGCGAGCCCAAGCAGCAAGGGGGGGATAAATGAATAAATAAATAAAATCTTAAAAAAAAAAAAAAAAAAAAAAGAAAGGGTCTTTGTCAGACCGAACCCAAACTGCAGAGCTTCAGCATTGAAATTCAAGAAAGTGGATTTTTTCTTTGATCTTGGTGAATGTTGCAATCATTTCTCAAGTTTTTCTTAGGCAGTTCTTTGCCATTTTCCAGCATCTTTGCTGAATTTCTTTGCTTGTATTGTTTTCTTTTTTTTTTTTTTTTTTTTTTTTACCGGGAGGTCCCAGGGACCGAACCTGGGTCCCTCCATATGGGAGACGGACGCCCAACCAGTTGAGCCACATCCGACACCATGTATTGTTTTCTATCTTTAGTTTATTTTTGAAACTAATCCTTATTTTCCTGTGGAATTCTGACAGTTTTATGCTCTGAGGAAAAATAGTTTGAAATTTTGGATTTTATTTTGCAGCTCAGGGAACATATTAGTACATATTTAAATGATTCTTGAAATAAGGCTGGGTTAACATTTTATTTGTCATAGTTGTTTTGTTTGAGATATTATAGTTAACTCTTGAATAAACTGATTGAGAAACACTGGCTTCTGGGAAGATCTGTGAGTTTATGTTGAAAACTATTTACTTCTTTCTAGCATTAAAATTTTTTTTTATTGTGGTAACATATATAGAACATAAAATTTCCAATTTTAACTATTTTCAAGTGTACAGTTCAATGGTATTAACTGTATTCATAATGTTGTGCTACCATCTTCACCATCCATTATCTTTCTAGCACATTTTCTCACTTCACGAATACAGTTCCTTTTGTATAAATGAATATGCTAGTGTCTTGATTCAATAAAATTGGCATTTACAAAATAAAATGGTATTTACAACATGTATCTGCCCTCTGCTGGTGAAAATTAAATTGCTATTAAAACACAGTTTCAGGAATTTCTTTGAATGTAATAATACTTTCTAATACCAAGAGTGGTCATAAAATTAAATTGGGAAAAATACCTTATTTGTTTTAAAGGCATATACTCTTTTTGCCTAGTATAATTTCCCATTATTTGTCTAGTTAGTGCTTTTGAGAATAACTTTCTGTTTCTCATCTTCAGTGGGATATGAATCTTTGAGGCATCTTTTAAAATGTGATATATTACTATAGGTGGGATCTAATTCTATGAATGAGGAATTCAGCTGAGCACCTAATTCTGTACCTGATTGCCTCCTTCTAAAGCTGAAAGAAGCCTCAAGGCTGTTATAATGGAAAGAGTGCAACTCTGGATTGAGAAGGATTTGGGCTCAACCCTTTTTAACCAGGGAAGCCCAGAACTGGCAACAGAAGGGCTCCTTTGAATCAGGATAAATTCTGAGAATCAGGAAGGCATAGCTGTACAGAGGTGGCATATTTTCATCCTTGTGATAGCAGAGAAGGAATTCCTTAAACCTCTTGAAGCCTGGGAAATTAACCTTAATCTCTCTTTCCTCCCCTGGCCTCCTATATTAGTAGTCCAGGGAAATCCAACTAATTCAAATATGAGCCAAACAGAAAAAAAGACATTTGTTTAGCATTCATGGAAAGGCACTATAAGAGCAAAGGTGAGAAGAGCAACACACTTTGTTCTTGTTTTTTAACCATTATCCCAATTCATTCATTTTTTTTTAATGACAGAAGTTGTGTGCTAATAAAGTAATCGTGCATAATGTGCAGAATTCCCATACATCACCACTCCACCAACACTTTACATTGTTGTGGAACATTTGTTACAGATTATGAAAGAACATCATTAGATTATTACCACTGACTGTGGCCCATAGTTTACATTTAGGTATATTTTTTCCATATACCCCTGTTATTAACAGCATGAATTAGTATTGTCCATTTGTTATAGTTCATGAGAGATCACTCTCATATTTGTACTGTTAACCACAGTCCATCTTCCACCACATGGTTCACTGTATTATATAGTCTCATGCCTTGTACAGTCTATCCATAGTGTATACTCAGTGGCTCTCACTTTCAAAACAGAGTTCTGCAGTCATCACCACACTGAATTATTTTTTACTCTTTTTATTTTCCCCAATGTAATCTTTGCCTCAGGCATCAGATTTCTCCTGAGCAATATTGCATGCTAGAAGACAGTGTAGAGTAGGAATTGGCAAACTATGACCTGCAGGCCAAATCTGGGCCATGGTGGGTGGGTTGTTCATTTGCCTTACAGTGTTTTGGAGGAATGCCTCCCTCCCCACTTTCATCCTCTTAGTGACTTCTGATAACTACCTTGAGTCAGTCCTTTCAGTCATTGCTTAGACAGGTTAATCAGACAACCACAGTTTTTTTTTTTTTTTTTTAAAGATTTTATTTATTTATTCATTTATCCCCCACTTGCTGCTTGTGCTCGCTGGGTCAGCTAACCATGCCGTGCGGGCGGGCTTGCCTTCACCAGGAGGCCCCGGGAACCGAACCCGGGGCCTCCCATATGATAAACGGGAGCCCTACTGATTGAGTCACAGCCGCTTCCCACAACCACAGTTTTTGAGAAGATCTTCTCTACTCTCTCCAGAACCAGAGACCAGGTCCCACACTGAGAAAGTGGACTGATGTCTTGTATTCAAGACTACCACTGACCCAGAGAGTGGGGTAGCACAACCAAAAAGTGCCACAAAGCTTTCTTAACATCTTTAAGTTGTCTTTTTCTTGATTGTATTTGCGTTATTGCTGTAAACCTTTGACCATGTTCTAGAGTTCTGACAAAGTTGATTCTGAAAGTATTTGCTTGATTTTTCAGTGTTCCTTTTGAGTTGTGGGTCCTTAGAGCTACCTACTCTGCCCTTTTGCTGATGTCCCTCTTCAAAACATTATTATTATTATTTTTTTAAAGATTTTTATTTATTTATTCATTTATCCTCCCCTTGCTGCTTGTGCTCGCTGGGTCAGCTAACCACGCCGTGCGGGCGGGCTTGCCTTCACCAGGAGGCCCTGGGAACCGAACCCGGGGCCTCCCATATGGTAAACGGGAGCCCTACTGATTGAGCCACAGCCGCTTCCCCAAAACATTATTTTAATAGAAAAAAGTATGAAGAGGCATTTGCTTTCAAACCATTTTCTTTTTCCTGAAACAAACTTTTTCTAGACTCCTTGAAGACAATAGTTGTATTTAAATTTATCTAGAACATATGTCTTTATGTAATAATGCCCTTTAGAGTTAATAATACATCATAGGAAAGAATGACAGAATTATTAATATTGTTATCCTACTGTTCCCATGAAAGCTAACACTGCTGACTAAATGATACAAAGCAAGTTAATCCACTGCATTAATCTTCCCCATTCTCTGAAGGCTTTATCAATTTGTAGAGGAAATCTCTTATGATGTGCTTTTGATATATAAATTTGATGTTACATTGCTGACTGCTGGTATCACAGATGTTTTTCAAGTCAATTTAAAACATTTGATTATACTTTGCAGCATATTATTAAAACTGTCCATGTTTCAAATACCATTTAATTCTATTTTGTACTGTTGAAAGCATCTGTTTATATAATTATAGTTCACTATTCTCAAACTGGTACAGAATTTGGCTTAGTCTTTGTATTTATTCTTCATGTTAAATATGCAAATAAAGTTAATATGCTTTATATGAGTATTTGTTAAAATCTTGATATAGCACTATTTTATTTGTTTTTTACAGTTATCACAGGCATTAAATAGGATTAGATAACTATTCCATTATTTGTGAACTTAAAAGACAAGAAAGTAGTTGAGGGGAATGGGTGTAGCTCAGTGGTTGAGTGCCTGCTTTGTGTGTACAAGGTCCTGGGTTGAATTCCTGGTACCTCCTTAAAAAAAAAAAAAAAAAAAAAAAAAAAAAAAAGGAGAAAAAAAAAGAAAGTAGTTGAACTCTGCAGTTTATTCAGAATCTCATTTTAGCCAACAGTTTCTGCTTTTCCCTATATCAAGTTTTTTTTTGGGGGGTGTGTGTGTGAGGCAACGGTTCTAATATACAGGTAATTAATGATTTAAATTATTTTTCCCACTTCAGGCTAAAAGTTGGTATAAATTAAACAGATATCTGAAGAAGGGAAAGAAGAAAATTCATGTTACTTTTTATTAATGTGTAATTAACAAAGCTGAGTACAAATTCTGAATAAGTTGACTATTTATTTATTATATATTTTTCTTAACCTGTGATTTCGTTCATTTCACTGGCCTGTTCCAAACTCTTCTGTGGTTCCTCATTGCTAATAGGATAAAATCAAATTTGGGAGTCAAGGCTTTCTACAATCTGAATTCAGCCATATTTTCACTTGTGCTACTCTCCTTTGCTTTCTATTAGAATTATTATTTTTTTTTTTTTTAAAGATTTTATTTATTTATTCATTTATCCCCCCCTTGCTGCTTGGGCTCGCTGGGTCAGCTAACCACGCCGTGCGGGCGGGCTTGCCTTCACCAGGAGGCCCCGGGAAGCGAACCCGGGGCCTCCCATATGGTAAACGGGAGCCCTACTGATCGAGCCACAGCCGCTTCCCTCTATTAGAATTAGATAAATCTTCCTGTCCACCAAATATAATGTGTTTCTTCCTCTACATGTATTCATTAAAAAAAAAAAAAAAAAAAAATCCTACTGGAATGCAAAGGCCATTTGCATTTGCTAGTACCTCTGTCTATAACTTTCTTTCCCTAAATAATCTGCCAGGCTGGCTCCTTGTCTGCTTCAGGGCTCAGCTCAAATGATACTTTCTCAGTGTGATGTTTTATAACCATTGTATATAGGTGGCATCCCTTCCTTTTCCAAAGCACTTCCTGTTCTCCTTTTCCAGTTTATTTTCTTCTCCATAGCATTTGTCACCATCTGATATCTTATACATTTTACAACTTGTTTGCCTGTCTTGCTCTGCTGGAATGTATAGTTCATGAGGGCAGGGACTTTAAATCCATTTTATTTCCCTGCAGGATTCCTTGAATTTTGAACATTTTCCCTCTGAATGAGTGAATGAACAATTAAGCTTTTGAGTTTTTTCTGCTCATTCAAATCTTACACATCTTTTCAAGCCCAGTTCCGAGTTACACTGTGTTCATGAAGCTACCTTTGAATGAAGCTACCTCCAACTAGTTCAGCTCATCATGACCTTTTTTCTTTCTTCCTTTGAACTTTTGGCATTTCTCTTATCTCAGTATGAGAGAGAATATTCTAATAAATATAATTGCATAAGATTGGGGTGGGCTAAGGTAAGGGAACATTTTATTACTTGAAATGTTGAAGGAGTGACAGGATGACCTTGTCAATAAAAGGGAAGAGGAGGTGGCATATATAGTGTTCTTACTTTGTCCTAGGTGCTTATATACGCCATAATCGTTATTTTCAAGGGATTGTACAAGATATAGAGGAAATTCTCCTTATTTTGTAGTTGTAGAAACTGAAGTCAAATACTTCATCTTCAGTTCCATAGTCATGAATGTCTGATTGATGATTCAAATTTACATCTTTTTTTGTAGATGAGCTATTATGTTGCCTTCAATGGGTAATGAACTCAAGCTCCATTACAATTGTGTGAAGTGTGGCAGATTGACATTTCTGACAGGTAATGAAGGCCTGAATGGAGCATGTGATTAGGAAGAGAAGAAAATTTTAGATAATGAAACAGTTTAAAATACCAAAAGGAAGAAAGAGAGGCAGCAAATTTAATCACTCTGTTTAGTTCTTGGCCTGGTGATAGGTCAAGATTTTGACAACAGAGTTGGTGGGTCTTGTTTTGATTTCCTTAAAAAAGAAAACATTTATTCATGGGGTTTATTGCTTTGGTTTTTTTTTGTTTGTATGATCTAAGTGATCTTAAAAGTTGAAATAAAAAAATCTTAAGGTTGATAGGTACCATGTTTAGTTAGGATGTATATTAAAAATTAATACTTATCAAGTGCTTACTATGTATCAGACACTGTTTTATGTACATTATCTCGTTTAATGTTTTCTATAGCCGTTATCTTCTAGTTTCTATTTTCAGCACCATTTCACAGATAAGGAAAACAAAGCTTAGAGAGGGTATCCTGAGTTATCCAGCAAGGAAATGGTAGAGTCAGCATTTGAACTTGGGTTTGTCTGAATCTAGGCCCATGCTATTTAGTTAAGCAGTGGCCTGAACTTTGTCTCTGAGACACATTGGGGAAAAATAACTACATGAAAACTCTACATCATACATACATATGACTGAAAGAAGTGTTTCTTAAAGAATATTTGCTCTTACTATAATATTGTATACTCTATTCTGTACTGTTCTGATTATCCTGAAACAAATTTCACGATCTATAACAGATTTTTATCTGCAGGTTGGAAAGCTCTGCTCTTGACAGTCCCCTGACTTAATACAATAGTAACCCACTTTTGGTTTTCCTTACTTCATTTTTTCATTCTTGTGCCTACTTTATTATAACTACCAACTTGTATTCTGGTAGAAAAGAAAATGTTTTGTAGTTTAAAAATGTCATTTTTTCTCTCTGTATTTTTATTTTAAGTTAAAATCAAATGAAATCCTTCTTTTTAGTGAAGATCATGCTTTTTCTTTTTAATTAGAGAAGTTGTGAGTTTACAAAGCAATCATGCATACCACATACAGGATTCCCTACCTTACCTTAAGGTGCTCTACCACCAGCACCTTACATTGTTGTGACACATTTGTACAAATGATGAAAGAACATCTTCATACTATTACTGCCATCTACAGTCTATAGCTTATACTTGGTGAATTTTTCCCAAAAACTATCCTATTATTAACACCATGTATTAGTACTATAGATTTGTTACAGTTCCTGAGAGAACCTTTTCATAATTATACTGTTAACTACAGTCCATCATTCATCATGGGATTCACTCTCTTAGTCCCATGTCTTGTACAATCCATCCAAAGTGTATACTCAGTGGTTCTCAGTTTCATCACAGAGTTGTGCTGTCATCACCTCAGTCCATTTTAGAACATTTTCATTACTCCAAAAGGAAAAATTCCATACCCCTTTATACCCCCCATTGTTGACCCTTACCATTTATATAGTAGCTTCTTTGGCATTGCTGCAAAAATATTACATTATTACTGTTAATTATAATCTGTAAGTTACATTAGTTGTATTTTCCCCATGTATCACTGTATTTTTTTTTTTAAGTTTATTTCTTTGCTTTTAAAAAAAAAAATTAATTAATTAATTAATTAATTTTTATTTATTTATCATTTTGCTGTGTGGGCCAGCAGTCCACATGGACCAGCACTCCATGTGGGCCAGCTCTCTGCTCAGGCTGGCTCACTGTGTGGGCCAGCTTACTTTTCACTAGGATGCCCTAGGAATCGAACCCTGGACCTCCTATATGGTAGACGGGAGCCCAATCTCTTGAGCCACATCCGTTTCCCTATCACTGT
This sequence comes from Tolypeutes matacus, assembly GCA_026826555.1. Lineage (NCBI taxonomy): Eukaryota > Metazoa > Chordata > Mammalia > Cingulata > Chlamyphoridae > Tolypeutes > Tolypeutes matacus. The sequence continues at coordinate 1,001,379 of JAKSZT010053789.1, read as the reverse complement.
ATTTTTTTTTTTTTTAACTTTATTTTGTACATTTAATAATTGAAAACATAAGCAATTAAAAACTGAAAAGTAAACACAGATGAATAAATTTATACATTTCTCAATTAAATGTAATGGATACATGTAAATTTTTTGTTGTTGTTTTGTTTTTTGTTTGTTTTTTTGTTTTTTTTTTGTGTGTGAATCAAATAATATATTACACAATGTATTTGGTTCATAGTAATGCATTCATACAGTATTTGTCCTTTTGTGTCTGGCTTGCTTCACTCAGCATAATGTCCTCCAGATTCATCCATGTTGCCATATGCTTTATGACTTCATTTCTTCTTACAGCTGCATAATATTCCATCGTGTGAATAGACCACAGTTTGTTTATCCATTCATCTGTTGATGGACACCTGGGTTGTTTCCAGCTTTTGGCAATGGTGAATAATGTGGCTATGAACATCAGTGTGCAGATGTCTGTTCGTGTCACTGCTCTCAGTTCTTCTGAGTATATACCCAGTAGTGGTATTGCAGAGTCACGACTATCACTGTATTTTTAATACCTTATAGTAGAGGAACATTCTTGTTTTTGTACTATTAACCACAATTGTCATCCACCACTGAAATCATTGTTATACAATTCCTAGAGTATCCTAAAGATTTCTTTTAATTGACATTAACCTCCCTAGACTACCCCTTTCAGCCACAATCACATTTATTTATTTATTTATTTATTTATTTATTAAAGATTTTTATTTATTTATTCATTTATCCCCCCCTTGCTGCCTGTGCTCACCGGGTCAGCCAACCACGCTGTGCGGGCGGGCCCGCCCCCACCAGGAGGCCCCGGGAACCGAACCCGGGGCCTCCCATATGGTAAACGGGAGCCCCACTGATTGAGCCACAGCCGCTTCCCACAATCACATTTATAAATCAGCAGTTAGTTATACTCACAATAATGTGTTCCCATCAAATTTATCCATTTCCACACATTTACAATCCATTTTATTAAACATTATACATATATTCAGGATCAGCTCCCCCTTTTCAACCCACATTCTGTCTCCTATTAACCTCTATATAATCTATAGTTTAACTCAATGGGTTTACTCATCTTATTTAGTTCATCTTAGTGAGACCATACAATATTTGTCCTTTTGTGTCTTGCTTATTTCACTAAACATAATGTCCTCAAGGTTCATCCATATTGTCATATGCTTCCCAACTTCATGTCTTCTTACAGCTGAATAGTATTCTATTGTGTGTGTGTTTGTGTGTGTGTGTGTGTATACTCCCCATTTGTTTATCCATTCATTGGTTGATGGACACTTGGGTTATTTCCATGTTTTTAGCAATGGTAAATAATGTCACTGTGAACAGCAGTGTGCAAATGTCTTTGCTTTCAGTGCTTCTGAATATATTCAATATATACCTGGTAGTGGGATAGCGGATCATACAGCAGATCTATATTTAGCTTCCTGAGGAACCGCCAAATTGTCTTCCACAGAGGCTGTACCATTTTACATCACCACCAACAGTTGAGAGTGCTCCTATTTCTCCACATCCTCTCCATCACTTGTAGTTTTCTGCTTTTTTAAATAATAGTGGCTGTTTTATAAGGTATGAAATGATATCTCATTGTAGTTCTTTTTTTTTTTTTTTTTTTTAAGATTTATTTTATTTCTTTCTTTCTCCCTAACCCCTTGTTGTTTGTGCTTGCTGTCTGCTCTCTGTGCTCTCCGTGTCTGTTTGTTATGTGCTCGTCTTCTTTTTAGGAGGCACTCTGGAACTGAACCTGGGACCTCCCATGTGGGACGATGGCACCCAATGACTTGAGCCACATCAGCAACTTGATTGTTGTGTCTCTCATTGTGTTTCCTCATTGTGTCTCTTCATTGTGTCATCTTGTTGCATCAGCTCACTGTGCCAGCCTGTTGTGTCAGCTCGCTGTCTTGCTTGTCTTCTTTAGAAAGCACTGGGAGCCGAACTCGGGACCTCCCATGTGGTAGGTGGGCGCCCAACTGCTTGAGCCACATCCACTTCCTTCATTGTAGTTTTGATTTGTGTTCCCTAATAGCTAGTGATGTTGAGTGTCTTTCCATGTGCTTTTTGGCCATATGTATTTCCTCTTTGGAAAAATGTTTGTTCAAGACTTTTGCCCATTTTTTAGTTGGGTTGCTTGTCTTTTTGTTGTTGAGTTGTATGATCTCTTTATATAATATAGAAATCAAACCCTTATTGGATATGTGGTTTCCAAAATTTTTCTCCCTTTGAATAGGCTGTCTTTTCACCTTCTTAACAAAGTCATTTGAAGCAAAAAGGGTTTAATTTTGAGGAAGTCCTGTTTATTTTTTTCTTTTGTTGCTTGTGCTTTCGGGGTAAGGTTTAAGAAACCACCACCTGCCACAAGATCTTGAAGATGTTTCCCTACATTTCTTTCCAGGAGTTTTAGTCCTAGCTTTACTATTTAGGTCTTTGATCCATTTTAAACTAATTTTTGTATAAGATGTGAGATAGAGGTCCTCTTTCTTTCTTTTAGCTGTGGATATACTACCACCATTTGTTGAATATACTGTTCTGCCCCAGCTGAGTGGGTTTGATATCCTTGTCAAAAAAAACTTGATCATAGATGTGAGGGTCTATTTCTGAACTCTCAATTTGATTTCATTGGTCAATATGTCTATCTTTATGTCAGTGCCAAGTACCATGTTGTGTGTGTGTGTGTGTGTGTGTGTGTTTACCATTGTAGCTAAGTAATGTGCTTTAAAGTTAGGAAGTGAGAGTCCTCCAACTTTGGTCTTTTCAAAATGTTTTTGGTTATTTGGGGCCCCTTACCCTTTCAAATAAATTTGATAATTTGGCTTTTCCATTTCTGTAAAAAAGACTGTTGGGATTTTTGTTTGGATTGCATTTAACCTGTAAATCAGTTTGGGTAGAATTGACATCTTAACAATATATAGTCTTCCAATCCATCAACATGGAATCTCCTTCCATTCATTTAGGTCTTCTTTGGTTTCTTTTAGCAGTGCTTTGTAGTTTTCTTAATATAGGTCCTTAATGTCCTAGGTTAAGTTTATTCCTAAATATATGATTCTTTTCATCGCTATTGAAAATGGAATTTTTTTTTGACTTCCTCCTCAGATTGCTCATTAGTAGTGTATAGAAACACTACTGATTTTTGCATATTAATCTTGTATCCTGCCACTTTGCTGAAATCATCAATTCTAGTAGCTTTGTTGTGGAATTTTCTGGATTTTCTAGGTATTGGATCATATCATTAGTGAAAAGTGAAAGTTTTCCTATATGGGTGCCTTTTATTTCTGTTACTTGCCTGATTTCTTTAGCTAGAACTTCTAGCAGAGTATTGAGTAACAGTAGTGACAGTGGGCATCCTTCTCTTGTTCCCAGTCGCGGGGAAAGCTTTCAGTGTTTCACCGCTGAATACAATGTTAGCTGTGGGTGTTTCAAATATTTACTTTGTCAAGTTGAGAAAGTTTCCCTCTATTCCTTTTGGTGTGTTTTTATCAGGAAAAGATGCTGTATTTTTCAAATGACTTTTCTGTGTCAATTGAGATGATCATGAGGTTTTTCTTCTTTACTTTATTAATGTGGTGTATTAAACTGATTGATTTTCTTGTGTTGAACCACCCTTGCATACCAGGAATGAAACCCACTTGTTTGTGGTGTATAATACTTTTAATGTGTTTTTGGATCTTGTTTGCAAGTATTTTGTTGAGGATTTTTGCATATATATTCATAAGGGAAATTCGTCGGTAATTTTCTTATTTTTCGTAGTCACTTTATCTGGCTTTGGTATTAGGGTGATGTTGACTTCATAGAATGAATTTGGTAGCACTTCCTCCTGGTCAATATATTTGGAAGAATTTGAGCAAGATTGCTGTTAGATCATCTTTTAATGATTGGTAGAATTCACCTGTGAAGTCTTCTGATCCTGGGCATTTCATGTTTGGGAGGTTTTTGAGGACTCTCTTCACTTGTGGTTTTTTTTTTTTTTTTTTTTTTTGCTTTGTTTTGTTTTTAGTTCCTGGGAGCCAGAGATTGAACCCAGGACCTCATATGTGGGAAGGTGGCACTCAACCACTAAGTCACATCAGCTCTGTTGAGTTGGTTTTTTCATTTGTTTTGCTTGTTTGTTATTTGTTTTTAGGAGGCACTGGGAGCCAAAGCTGGGGCCTCCCATGTGGGAAGCAGGCACTCAACAGCTTCCCACAGCATCTGCTCCCTGTTGAGGTCTTTTATTTCTTCTAGGATCTCTGTAGGTTGTTTGTCTGTTTCTAGGAATGTGTTCATTTCATGCATGTTGTCTAATTTGTTGGTGTATTGTTCATAGTATCCTCTTTTGATCTCTTTTATTTCTGTGGGTTCAGTAGTAATGTCCCCATTTTCATTTCTGATTTTACTTATTTGCATCCTTTCTCTTTTTCCTTTGTTAGTTTAGGTAAGGGTTTGTGGGTTTTGTTGAACTTCTCAAAGAACCAGCTCTTGGTTTTGTTAATTCTATTATTTACTCTCAATTTCATTTATTTCTGCTCTAATCTTTATTTCTTCCTGTCATCTTGCTTTGGGATTAGTTTGCTGTTCTAGTTCTCAAGGTGTGCACTTAGGTTTTTGATTTGAGCTATATCTTCTTTTGTAATATAACTGTTTAGGGCTGTAAATTTCCCTCTCAGCCATGTCTTCACTGTGTCCCGTAAGATTTGATATGTAGTGTTCTCATTTTCATTCGTCTCAAGATATTTACTAATTTATCTTGCAGTTTCTTCTTGACCTATGATTATTTGAGTGTTTTTTTTAATCTCCATATATTTGTGAGTTTTCCCTCCTTTATTGATTTCCAGCTCATTATGATCAGAGAAGGTGCTTTGCATAATTTCAGTCTTTTTAAATTTATTGAGATCTGGCTTGTGACCCAACGTATCGAGAAAGAGCCATGAGCACTTGAGAAGAATGTATATATATCCTGCTGTTTTGGGGTATAATATTCTATAAATGTCTGCTAGGTCTAGTTCATTTAGCTTATTATTCAGCTCTCTATTTCACTATTTATCCTCTGTCCAGATGTTCCCAATACTGAGAGTGGTGTAGTGAAGTCTCCGACTTTTATTGTAGGGATACCTAATTCTTCCTTTTTTTTTTGCCAGTGTGTGCCTCATGTATCTTGGGACACACAGGTTTGGTGCATAAATATTCAGTATTGTTATTTTTTCTTGGTGAATTGTCCCTTTTATTAATATGTAATGATCTTCTTCACCACTTATTTTGCATTTAAAATCCATTTTGTCTGATGTTAGTATCACTACTCCAGATCTTTTTTGGTTACTGTTTCTGTGGAATATTTTTTTCCAGCCTCTCACTTTCAGCCTGATTATGTCCTTGTGTCTAAGGTGAGTCTCTTATATATAGCAGATAGATGCTTCATATTTTTTTATCCGTTCTGTCAGTCTGTGTCTTTTGATTGGGGAGTTCAGTTCATTAACATTCAGTGTTATTACTGTAAAGGTAGTACTTACTTCATCTATTTCATCCTTTGGTTTCTGTTGTCATATCTTACTATAGTCTGTCTTTTTACCCTTACTTAAAATCTTCATTGCTACACTCTTCTCCAAGCCTCTTCTTCTTGTCTTTTCCTTTCAGGCTGTAACCTCCTTAAGTCTCTCTTATAAATCTGGCCTCTTGATGACAAACTCTATCAGTTTTTGTCTGTGACTATTTTAACTCACTCTCATTTTTGAAGGACAGTTATGTAGAATAAAGAATTCTTGACTGGCAGTTTCTCTTTCTGTGTCTTAAATATATCATACTGCCCTCTTGCCTCTATGGTTACCACTTAGTCTTATTGAGCTTCCTTTGTATGTGATACATTGCTTTTCTCTTGCTGCTTTCAGAATTGTCTCTTTATCGCTGGCATTTGACATTTGGAATAGTAGGTGTCTCAAATAGGTCTGGATTTATTCTGTTGGGGTGCGTTGTCCTTCTTGGATATTGATATTTATGTATTTCATAAGGGAAATTTTTGGTCATTATTTCTTCAAATGCTTTCTGTTCCTTTTCCATTCTTTTTTTCTTTCTGGGACACCTCTAACACATATATTTGTGTGTTTTGTGCTGTCATTCAGTTCCCCAAGACCCTATTCCATTTTTTTCATTCTTTTCTCTTTCTGTTCTTCTGTCTTTTCAAGTTCAGGTGGTCTGTCTTACTATAATTCACTTATTTTGTCCTCAGCCAATTAAAATCTTCTGTTATATGCCTCTAATTCATTTTTAATCTCATCCATTTTGTCTTTCATTCCCATAAGCTCTGTTAGGCTTTCAAATTGTTCTTTTTTTTTTTTTTTTTTTAAACAATTTATTGAAGTGGATCATTCATACATGAACATACATAAACTATAAATATTCAGTAAACATTGTGAATTTACAAAACAAACATGCGTAACATTATACAGGGCTCCCACACATCACCCCACCACAAATACTTCGCATTGTTGGGAAACATTTGTTAACAAATTATGAAAGAGCATTGGGAAGCGGCTGTGGCTCAATCAGTAGGGCTCCCGTTTACCATATGGGAGGCCCCAGGTTCGGCTCCCGGCGCCTCCTGGTGAAGGCAAGCCCGCCCGGATGGCGTGGTTAGCTGACCCAGTGAGCACAAGCAGCAAGGGGGGGATAAATGAATGAATAAATAAAAAAAAAAATCTTTAAAAAAAAAAAAAAAAAAAAAAGAAAGAGCATCGTCAAAGTATTACTACTAAGTATAGTCCATATCTTACTCCCCTATACATTTTTTAAAGGATTTATTTTTAGCCCTCCCCCCCTCGTTTTTGTTTTTGTTGTTTTTGTGTCCATTTGCTGGGCAACTCCTTGTGTCCGTTTCTGCCCTCTCTTCTCATCCTTCTCCTCCTGTCTTCACTGGGATTCAATCCTCGGAACCTCCGATGTGGGAGAGAGGCATCCTACCGCCTGCGCCACCTTAGTTCCTGATTTTTCCAAGCGTTTCGTCTTGACTCTCCCTTGTATCACTCTCCTGTTACGTCATCATTTTGCTGTGTGGCTCGCGGGGCCTTACAGTGCACCTGTGCACAGGGCCTGTTGGTGTACCTGCATGTGGGGCCTGGGGGGCTCACCCGCTTGCAGGGCCTGACTGTGCACCCGTGCACGGGACCTGGTTGCATGCGCCTTCTATATTTTTCTTTTTTTCTTTTTATCAGGAGGTCCCGGGGTTTGAACCCAGGTCCCTCCATATGGGAGATGGACGCCTAACCACCCGAGCCACATCCATCCCCCTGCTATATCTCTTACGGTTGACCAAAGATACCTAGAGTTATGGTCTTTTCCCATACAGGATGGTCATATAATAAATCAGGCTTAGTTTATCACCAGCATTCTAAAAACCAGATCAAATTGTTCTTTATGCTCACCCAGTGTCTTTTTTTTTTTTTTTTACCAGGAGGTCCCAGGGATCGAACCTGGGTCCCTCCATGTGGGAGACGGATGCCCAACCATTTGAGCCACATCCGTTCCCCCAGTGTCTTCTTAATATCCTTTTTCTCTAGCCTTATTTTCCTTCATCTCCTTGAATTGATATAGAATATTTGTGTGAACATAATTGATTAGTTGTCTTAAATCCTGTGTCTCATCGGGATTTTTGGTTTGTTTCTTTGGGCCATAGCTTCCTGTTTCTTAGTATGTCTTGTAATTTTTTGCTGATGTCTAGGCATCTGATTATGTTGGTCATTTTACTATGTTGGTCAATTTCCTGCTCTTCCCTAGAGGTTTTGTTTCACGGCTTTTTTTTTTGATTTTTGGTTCAACTTTTTCTAAGACTAAGATTGTCCTGTTTAAGTTATCAAATTAGAGCCTGGGACCCACTTCTGGGTCACAGACCAGAACACGGAGGCTTGGGAGTATGGAGAGAAGAGAGTCCAAACAGACCTACTCTGAGACACGTACTATTTATTTATTTATTTATTTATTTATTTTTTTAAAATTTTTCTTCTAGACACGTACTATTTAGAATGTCAAATGCCCGATATAGACAATTCTGAAAGCAGCAAACCATGGTGCTGTTTGGCAAACCTTTCCATGGAGGTGAATTGTTCAACTCCTACTGGCTGGAGTCCCCAAGCCCGCAATTCAAAGCAGGACCCTGCCATTCAACTCACTGAAGTGAAATTACACTTAGCCCTCCACCATAACCTCCCTTTTCCCAGGGAGGAACATGTCCATTACTTTCTCAGCTGGCTGCTGTCAGGCACTGGTTTCACAGAGGCTGTTAGTCAAGGGTGTGGGATGGGTGCCTTTCCCAGACTCAGAGGTGAGTAACTTACAGTTTTCCTTTTGACCTCTTGTCTCTCTGTCCCCAGTTCCTCCTGAAGTTTGTGCCTGGCACTCTCCTGGTATGTAGATTCTCAAAGCAACTCCCTTGGACACCTTCGGCCCTTCCTTTCCTGTTTTGTTAGAGTGCTGTGTCTTCCCATGACCTACTCCATTTCCATCTTCTTGGAACTCCAAGATCATGGTTTTTTTTTTTTTAAAGGAGGTACCAGGGATTGAACCTAGGACCTTGTACATGGGAAACAGGTGCTCAGTCACTGAGCTACATCTGCTCCCCCAATATCAAGGTTTTTTTCCTCCTCTGAGATGGCTCCCTCATCTGTTTGCTTGTTGCCTGCTCGTTTTTTTTTTTGTTGTTGTTTTGTTTTGTTTTTTGTTTTTTTTTTTGCTTGTTGTGTTTTTTTTTTTTTTTTTTTTACCCTTAATGAGGCACCAGGAGCCGAACCGGGGACCACCCATTTGGGAGGCAGGTGCTCAACTGCTTAAGCCACATCCGCTCCCCAAGATCATGCTTTTTGATAATGCATTTTTTGAGTTTCCTTTCCTTCTGATTTCATGTGGATCAGACTAACATATTAAACTTAGAGATGCTTTTATCTGCTCAGTGGATGATCTGGTAAACCACCATAGGTTCTTAAATAGAGGTTAAACAATTAAAGTGGTTTCATATTATTGGTCAAATTGTATTGGTAGTTACTCCCTTTGATTTACTGTATGTTTGAAATATTTTTATCATTAAAAATAAAAAAAATTACATAACCCTGTTTGTATTTAATAAATGCCTTTCAACAAGTGGAACAAAAATAACATTTAAAACTTTAATTGTACCACTAGATAGCGTACACTATTAATTCAAATTACTGTGTGCACACCATTTACTAAATCATTTTATGGAATGGTTATTGTTAGAATTTTGGCAAGAATTATTTATCAAACAATATGGGATATAGAATTCAGGAACGACAGAAAAGGTGAAACAATTGAGTTGCTAATGTATAGGCCCATCGTATAATAAATAAATCAGTATCCAATGTAGTTCCTGAAACTTAATCGTTGGCACTTAGAATAATATTAGACTAAAACTTGGAATTAGGAATATGGCTGTTTTATATATTGTTATATATGTTCATATTTCCTTGTTCTAAGTTTTCCTATGATCTTACTAGCAATTGGTTTTTGTTTTTAAGCTACTATTGATATAATGATTTCCTCTGTTTTTATATCTTACAGATTAATCCTGATACTATTAGTGTAACTTTATTCTAATTATGCTATTCTGGAATTTAGATTTATGGGGCTTTTCCATATTTTTGTCACATAATCATGTAATATTCTGGATTCTGAATGTGTCCAGCTCTAGCCACTATCTATAATATTTTGATAACAAAAGATGTTGGATTTATGTTAGTAATATTAAATAAATGTTTTATATTCTCATTTAATATATATTTTTTAAAGTTAAAAGGAATGGTTGGTAAAATTGAGTTTGTTGAAAGTTAATTCTGAAAACCATTGAGAATATGGTCTTATTTACCTCTTACTATAATCTTGGCCAAAACAAAACATTTATTTTAGAAAGTTGATTATTTTTGTATCAAAAAAGCTTGAACTAGATCTTTGAAACCTAAAATTAAAGATGCATTAATCTAACATATTTTCAAACACAAACATTTTAGTGAATTTGTTTCTGGATATACCATTCAAATAAAACTAGAACTATTTTGTAAAGACAGTACTATACTAGAAGATATCTTTGGAGGATTGATGCTCAATTTTCCTAGTTCTATCCTTTTAGAAGATTAAACACTTGAGGATTTTATAAATAGTATACTAAGTTTCAAGAAGTTTATTTATCTGTTGTAGCCCTGTTTATGGAAAAATAAAAAGTTATGCGAATTGTTCCTTGCTGATTTTTATAGCAAAAAATATAAAAGCAATGACTAAAATAGTATATTTTATTATTGCTCCCTCCTCCGCATAAGTTCCCTTTCCAATTCTTCCAAATTTTATTTTTCTTTTTGTATCATGGTAGATAAATACAGTTTTTTCCCTTTCTAACTTAAAGAATTTTTTTGTTCAGTGGTAACTGGGGCATATAGATACATACATCTTTTGCTTAGCTTTAAATTTGTAAAGAGATTTTCTGAGTGTGAACCTAGACCAGTGTTGTAATTCTGAAAAATATTATCCATTATTCCACTGGTATTGTTTTGACAAGGCTCTTGAGTTAGAGACTTTCCTAATTTTGTCTCTGTTGTGCTGCCTTTGTAATATATGCATAGATCTTTTTGAGGTTTTCAGAAAGAATGTACTGTTAGAAACTCTAGAGAGTAATAGAAGAATTAACAAAATGAGCAGATAAAATCCAAAATGTAAAAATTCAGCAGTTAGGAGAAATCTTAAAAATATTTTGGTATTACCAGTCTGAGTAGGAGTTACCAAAAGATGAGGCTAGAAAAGTAGGTGAAGCGCAATAAAAGACCTTGCAAGTGATACTAAGGGGAATTAAATGTTATTTGATAGGCTAATAAATCAAAGAAGCAATTCTTTGCAGTTCAAGAAGTTTAACTTTGAAATAAAGCTTACATTCTATATTCCAGTTTTTTCTTAAGTCCCAATAATGCCCTTTTGAACCTTTTCTTCTTCTTTATTAGATTCTGTCAAGGATCATGTATTGCATTTAATTGTCTTTTTTTTTTAAGGAAGATTTTGTCAGCTTCTAATGATTATTACTGGATCAGAATGCAGTTCACACTAATTATTAGTAAAAGTTTACAAACAATAAAACGTGAATAATAGCATTTGGATCTGATAGGGCTGAAAAGAAGACATGAAAAACACAATACAAGGGCTTTACTTTTGTAATTGGTGTCCACATAATTGCAAGGAGATCATTTTTTCCATCTTTTGCAGCTTCAGGGAGGTAAGCTGCCCTACAAGTTTAAATAACAGCATGCAGCATTGTGAGAAATTTGATTCCATAAGAACAAAACATTTCTAGTTCTTACAATTTTGGCTTCTCTTTCCCACCTTCCCATCTCCCCTAAATTCTCATGATTAAAATAAAAATATTAGTTGGGGAAAGCTCTCTGCTTAGGAATAAAACAACATTGACAGGTTGAATTCTGGTCTGTGCAGACATCAAACAATTTGAGTTTAGATAATATTCACATTAATGAATATTTTTAATGCCTGTTTAAGAAAGCAAAGCGTCTTGACAGACTTAATCACTTTGCTAACATAGAGGGATTGAGGGGAAAGATTGAGTTAAAAAAGCATGTTGCATTCTGTGTACATGACGACAGTATGGAAAAGGAAAAAAAGGTAGCCCTTTGAAAAATGAGTGATATAAAAATTTATGGTAACATACATCATTTTTGTTTTTCATAAGCAATTAAAGAAGAGGCAGTGCTGAGCATCTGTACTGTACAATAGAAAACAGTATAAAGAGCACAGCAGTAACACATGGATACCTAATTCTAAAAACGGTGCTTCCTGAATGGTTCTTTTACTGAGTGAATACTTGAGCCAGAGATCTTTAAACTCTGGGGTTCAAGCATCCCTTTGCAATTAGACACAGTTAAGTTCTCTGGCATTGTGAGGGGCCAGAACTACAGGAAAAACCATCATCTAGTGTTGGTGCTACTTTCTACAAGCATTTCATCAAAGGGTCAATTGAAAGGATCCATACAAAGTGAAGTCCAAATACAAGCCACATGATTTTCAACCATGGCAAATAACAGATGTAAAGAAAAGTCTGCCTGTAGCCACAGCCTCTGCCCCTATTTTTAACATGATAATGAGCAGGTGCCTGCAATGCAGCACATCCATTTTCTCCTTTTCACTCATGGAAACAAATGCATTCTGGCCAGGCCTGGAGATTTGAGACGGCATCAGGTGTTGTTGAAGGTCAAAGAGGGGTGTTAGCTTTCGGATTTTGCTGCTTCCCTCTGGGCTTCTCCACTTTGTTCTATCAAATTTCCCTGTGCATCATCTTCACCTTCTGTATTGTTGATATCAAGTCCTGCTAATTTCAAGGCTAATTCATTGATGTTGCCATTTGCAGAGGAGACCAGGATATCATGTACTGCATTTCTTCTATCTCTTCTTCCCAAAACAATAAAATCTATATATGTAGTTTCCATATCAGTCATTGCTAACAAATATCCACATAGCAGGGACTGACTGGAAAGCTTCTTGTCCTTAATTCATTGGCTCTTCTGGATTTTCCACCTTGGATGAGACCTTCAAACTTCTACAGGAAATCACTCCTGTAGGGAAACTAGGCCTTCCCAGAAATGGAGGAAATTTCCCTGGACTGAGCCAGCACATGTCCCCAGCACTTGCTGCCCTGAGGTCGCAGTCTGTATTGGATGGCGCGGGGCCAAGTGTGTGGTCAGCTCCCGCCGGCCCCCACCCATCTGTCAGGTGCCGCTGCTGTGCCCTGTCATCTTTTCAGTTTTTTTTTTTTTTAAGTTGTGGAAACCTATATACAACATAGACTTCTCCATCTCAACCACTCCCAAGCATAATACTCGATGAGATTAATCATATTCACAAAGTTGCACTACCCTCACCACCATCCATTACCAGAATTTTCCCATCTTCCCAAACAGAAACCCTAAACCCGTTTTGCATTAACTCCAAGTTCCCCCTGCCCCTTGTAACTTGTAATCTACTTCTATCTTTATCAGCTGCCGTTTTATATTAGTGAAATCATACACTACCTGTCCTTTGGCACACTATTACTTTTACATGTTTGTTTATTGTATACTGATTTTCACTGGATTATAAACTGCCTGAGGACAAGAGTTTATCTGTTTAGTTCACCACTGTATTCCCAGAGCTTCCAACAGTTCCTTAAAATAGTAGGCACTCCATAAATATTTGTTGAATGAGAGAATATGCTGCAATTCTGAGCCTGAGTATAGCATACTTTAAATTTAAAATAGCAATACTGCAGAAATTAATTAAATGTTAGAACTAAATTTTCATCTTTCTGAGTTAGAGAGTTTTACAAAATTCCTTTATTTTAGACCCTTTATTTCAAGGGTTTTATTTTTTGTTATGTTATTGGTTTGTCTCTGCACAAGGTTCTTATCAAACAGAGATCCTGAAGGATGACTACAGTGTGTTAAAGTTCGACTTTTTAAAAGTAAAAAAGCAAAAATGGCCTTTTCTTACTATTTAATGTCAGTCCCAGATTGGCCCAATTTTAGAAAGTGAAATTAATTACCTTTGTTTTTGTGGGTGGGCTTTGTACTTACAGGAATCTTAGAGTTTCTTTTTTGCTTGCTTGCTTTTTTTTAAAGATTTATTTTTATTTATTTATCACCCCCTCCCCTTGCCGCTTGTGCTCACTGTCTGCTCTCTGTGTCCATTTGCTGTGCGTTCTTCTGTGTCTGCTTGTCTCCCTTTGTTGCATCATCTTGCTGCACCAGCTCTCCCCACGTGTGGGCAATCAGCTCTCTGTGGTGCAGCCCAGCTTGCCTTCACCAGGAGGCCCTGAGAATCGAACCCAGGGCTTCCATATGGTAGACGGGAGCCCAGTCAATTGAGCCACATCCGCTTCCCTGCTTGCTTGTTTTTTAAAGATAGATGTGCTGTGGGCTGATTTTTGAGCGATCACAATCATTTGTTTTTTGTTAATGTTTCATATTGTAACCTCGAGGAAATGATTGATTAAAATACCATGAAGAACCTTTCTTCTAATTAGCATTATGATGGGTGTTCAGTTGTGCAGGAACTCTATTTGTCAATGTTATCCCTACATACCATCTTTTAGCATTACTGATTCGACCTTACAGGAAAACAGGAATATTAGGTAGATCAACCACAGGAAACTAGGTCATTCTAAAATACGTTAAGTACTTTCAGATTAAAAACAAAACAAAACAAAACATATATATATATGTTTCATTTTATCTATGTCTTGGTAAAATATTGCATGTTAAAATAAATATTTTAATACTTTAAAAAATGAACTAACAAAGATTGTGGGAAGATAGTGGAGCAAGAAGCTCTGGGAATCAGCCCTTCCACCAGAACAACTATTAAACAGGCAGAAATTGTCTCAATCAACTATTTTAAAACTCTGGAGACCAGTAGAACACTGTGCAGCATCCAGGGAAGAGCAGGAAGAAGAGGCTAGTAAATTATACTCTCAGTAATATCAGTAATTACACTCTCTACTTGTTGTTTACTGGCACCCATGCCCCACTTTTGCTACAGGTTACAATGGGCTCTGGCCCCTGGCATAGCTTCATGGTGCTAGAAAAGGGCATAAAAACCCACTCCCTAAGATCTAGAGTGGGCATAGATCACTGATCATGGCTTTTGATTTGCAACTTTGGATAGCTGGGGACCTGACTTTGAGGGCAGCCTTTATCCCAACCTGCCTCAGTTCAGGATCTTACTCTAATGATGTGGTCAAATCAAAGCCCTAGTCTTAATATAATTTAATCAAAGGCATCCCGCTGAATCTAATATAATCAAAGGGTATCACACCCAGAGGAACAGACCAGTTTACAAACATAATCTCTCTTTTTGGAATTCATAAATGATCTCAAACTGCCACAGAGAGAACCAACAAAATCAAAATTTTGTTCTTTGAAAAGATCAATAAAATTGACAAACAGCTAGTTTGATGAAGAAAAATAGTGAGAGAACACAAATAACTAAAATCAGAAATGTAAAGGGAGACATTACTACTGACCCCACCTAAATAAAATGGACTATAAGAAGATACTGTGAATAACTATACACCAACAAATTAGATGACCTAGATGAAGTGGATAAATTCTTTGAAATACACAACCTACCTACACTGACTGAAGAAGAAATAGAAGATATCAGCAAACCAAATACTATGAAAGATATTACATCAGTCATCCAAAACCTTTCAACAAAGAAAAGCCCAAGACCAGATGGCATCATGGGAATTTTATCAAACATTCCAAGAAGAATTTACACCAATCCTGCTCAGACTCTTTCAAAAAATTGAAGAGGAGGGGACACTTTCTAATTCATTCTATGAGGCCAACATCACCCTTATACCAAAGCCAGTTAAAGATACCACAAGAAATTCATAGACCAATATCTCTTATGAATTTAGATGCAAAAATCCTCAACAAAATACTAGCAAACTAAATTGAATAGCACATTAAGAGAATTATATATCAAGATCAAGTGGAATGGGTCAACTTAAGAGAATCAATTAATACAATATACACCACATTATTATTTCAATTGATGCACAAAAGCATTTGACAAAATCTAGCACCCTTTCTTGATGAAGAACACTAAGAAAAATAGGAATAGTGGGAAACTTCTTCAACATGATAAAGGACATATATGAAAAACCCACAGCTAACATTATACTTAGTGAAAGACTGAAAGCTTTCTCTCTCAGATCAGGAACAAGACAAGGATTCCCATTGTCATCACTGTTATTTAACATTGTACTGGAAGTTTTATCCAGAGCAATTAGGCAAGAAAAAGAATTAGAAAGGAAGAAGTAAAACTTTCCTTATTTTTTTGTGACATGATTTTATATACTGAAAATCCTGAGAAGACCACAAGAAAGCTTCTATAGCTAATAAATGAATTCAGCAAAGTGGCAGGATACAAGATCAACACCCCATATCTGTAGTCTTTCGTTACACTAATGAACAGTTGGAAGAAGAAATCAAGAAAAAAATTCCAGTCACAATAGCAACTTAAAAGAATAAAAAAATCTAGGAATAAATCTAACAAGAATGTAAAGGAGTTGTGTACAGAAAAACTACAACACATTGCTAAAAGAAATCAAAGAAGACCTAAATAAATGGAAGGGCATTCAGTGTTCATGAATTGGAAGACTAAATAATGTTAAGATGTCAATTCTACCCAAAGTAATTTACGGATTCAACGCAATCCCAATCAAAATTCCAACAACCTTCTTTACAGAAATGGAAAAACCAGTTACCGAATTTATATGGAAGGGAATAACCTATCTCACATGTTTATCAGAATTAAATCAGACAGTGTATCTGGAAATATGATGAATGATACCTTACATATTCAATAAGAGGGTGGTTTCCTCTAAAAGCACCCTCCCAGGGGTTTTGGAAGCAATAACTCAGGTGGCTTGGGGTATTAGTAAGTTAGAAACTACCTAAATTTTCATACCAGACATTGTGCTGCGTTAGAGCATATGGCAATCAATAAAATGAAGTCTCTATTCTCAAAGAGATAACTGTTAGAAAAGACAGATAAAATAGTTAACTGTAGACATATTATTTAAAATGTGTCATTGGGAGAATTGGAGAAGTCTTTATAGAAGAACTAAGTCTTAAAGGAAATTACTGTTAGTGTTAAGTTCTCTGTTCCTCAGCATATTTTATTTTCTATTTATAAAATAAATTCATGGAAGCTTTTCTATCTGCAAACCTACCATGGTTAATTAGAAACTTAAGTTTCTTTTCAGAAGAGCACACAATTTCTATTTTTTAAAAAAATTTCTCTTATAGTGTGAAAGCTACAAGGAAAGTATATTGAGTTCTCAGTAAAATTCCTCTTTGTTTTTAGAGTAATGATATAATTTATCCTTCAGTAAAGCAAATTTTTCAATTTCCTCACCTCAAAGTTTTCCTTCATCTCTATCTGGAAGTTTTTAGTTATTTGGTATCATATGAATTTTTGGTACATATGTGTTAAAACATTAAAAAAACAACAGTATTTAGGTACACTTAAGAGCAGCAATTAGGTACTACTTTATTGTTTGTTTTGGCTACAGCACGGCTAAAACTCTTTGAGAATGGTATACCTTCTCCAGACCTCACCTACTGTAACTTTCATCTTTCAATAATCACCTCAAATATCACTATCTCTGGAAAGCCTACACTGATGTCACTGGCCAGTTTTCATCTATTTCTCTTCTCTGTTCCCTTATCTCTTTGAATTTATACTCTAACCATTGCTTGACCTACTAGAGTATGAGTTCCTTGAAGGCTGGATTTGTATTTTGTTGTCTTCTTTTACCATCATCAAAAGAGGCACCTAGTACATGTTTTGTAATTTAAGTTGAATCTAGAAAATTGAGTTTGATGAAAATGCTTTATTATTCTCTAACCCTCCCTTTTAGAATTTTGTCTCTGAAGTCAGGGATTAAATCTCTGGTACATTTTATTAGTTGCTGCCAACATGCAAATATAATTCGCATTGAATTAGGTAGATTACAGTTGCTGTAACAAAGAGATGCCAAATGCTGGTGCTATAATGGGATAGAAATTTACTTCTACACTTTAGTCTGAAAGTGTCCAGGGTAGTTAAAATAGTCATGTCATCTTCAACATGGGTCTCTTATATATAGATCAAGATGACAGTTTCATTTTTTGTCATCTCCTGGCTAGTGGGAAAGGAGAAGAGGCCAAGGAAACATAGGTACAATTTTGTTAATAGGTACAATTCTGTTAATGGCTATGATGGTCAAGCTAATGTGACAGGTAATGGTGCCTAGTTGTTTGGTCAAGCAGGCACTGGGCTAATTGTAATATAAGGACATTCCACGGACTAATCATCAGTGAGTTGATTGTACAGATGGCTGATTACATCTACAATCAACCAAGGAGATTGCCTTCATCCATGAGTGACATCTTATCCAATCCGTTGAAGGCTTTAAAAGGGGAAGTGATTTCAGCATTCAGAGAGAATTTCCAGCTCTATTTCAGACAGCCAACGTCTCCTGGGAACTTATTAAGGACCTTCATTGGAGCCCCTGGTTTGCACCCTGCCTGTGGAATTTGGACTTGTGCATCCCCATGGTCGCGTGAGAGAATTTTATAAATTCTCATACTATTTACAGACATAGCCTGTCGGTTCTGTTTACTTAGAAAACCCTGACTAATACAATGGCTAACCACATCACTTTTGCTTATACAGTTTTGGCCAGAACTTAGTCATGTGGCCACTTTTCCAGCAGGGGAGGAGGAGAAATGTAGTTTCTGTCTGGGTAGCCATGTTTCCAAGTAAAAGTCAGGGACTTCTGTTACTAACAGGGAAAATGGTAAAATGGATATTAAAGACAATTTCTGCCACATGTTTTTTGGTTTTGATTCCATTTTTCAAAATAGTGGATCCAGGACTCAAAGAACCTGAGTATTATTTCTATGTTATTAGACCTAGCAGACATTTTTGCCTGTTCCTTCCCTCTAGATAATCCAGAAAGCCATGTGGAGCTCGCCAGTGGGAAATTTATCATCAAGTTTAGGAAATAAGACTAATTATATTTCAAACAACAGTATATACCAACTATGGCATATTGTGTGAAACAAGCTGTCAGGGGCTGTAGAAATTCAAAGGAAAGGGGAATGGAGGAGTGGAGTCATAAGGAAAGGCTTTATGGAGATGATGAGATGTTAGTTAGGCTTGAAGACAGGGTAGGGTTGTATGGCCACAGGCAGAACGTTCTAGCAAGGACAGTGATGTCAGGAAAGTGCCAAGACAGGATAATTTGTATTCATGGGAAATCAAGGAATCTGTGCTGATTGGTGCTCAGAGTATGTATGCTAGGGTAATGCAAAACAAAGTTGTTTTAAGGAGGACCAAGATTATAGATGGTCATGAAAACAATATAGCAGAAAATAGAAAACTGTATTAAAAGTTTGGAGTCAGAGAGTAAAATGGTGAAAGATACTTTAATCTTGTAACGGAATTCAGAACTGATGAATTACCTCCCTCCTCACCTTCCTCCTTTCTTCCTTGCCTAAGCTCTGTGAGGTGACTTACGACTTCTTAGTTACTAGGTCCAGATATTCTTTCCTGCCCCATTCTCCTTTACTTCTCTAAAAATTTGACACTGTTGACCATCTTTTCTTTAAAACTCTGGCCTTCCCTGATTTTGCACTGCCTTTCTTTTTTTCCATAAGACTTAGTGCCCTACTTTTTTAGTTCTCAGGGCTATAACTGTCATCTAAGGCTGCGCTCCTATCTATATCTCCATTGTGAACTTTAGTCTTATATTCCTCATTGCCTGCTGGACATTTTCATCTTGATATACCACTATCATACCAAACATTCAACAGCTCTTTCTGCAAAGTTTTCTGATTCTACAAGTACCTTTGTGCTTTGAATCCCATCTTGGTACCTACTGTCTCCCTTATCTGCCTCCTCCCTTAGAGGGTATAAAAATAAACTTGTAGCTGGAATACTAACTTTTCACAAAATTAATTTTTTTTTAACCTTTAGAGCTTTTAAAGTTAAGAGTATTTGACGTATTCTGCCTTTGTATATAAAACTGTCATATGGGGAAGTAGATGTGGCTCAAGCTATTGGGTTCCCACCTACCATATAGGAGGTCCAGGGTTTGATTCCCAGGGCCTCCTGGTGAAGGCAAACTAACCTGTGCGGTGAGCTGGCCCACGTGGTGAGCTGGCTCACACAGAGTGCTGGCCCAAGCGGAGTGCTGGCACAGCAAGATGACTCAACAAAAAGAGATAGAGGAGAGACAATGAGAGATGCAGCAGACCAGGGAGCTGAGGTGGCGCAAGAGATTGCACGCTTCTCTCCCACTCTGGAAGGTCCCAGGATTGGTTCCTGGTGCTGCCTAAAGAGAAGACAAGCAGACATGGAAGAACACACAGCAAATGGACACAGAGAGCAGACATTGGGGAGGGGGTGATAAATAAATAAATCTTAAAAAAAAAACAAAAACAAAAAAAACTGTCACATGGCTGTTTTAGTATGACCTGTTGTCTTTATTAAAAATTACAGGGGCGGATGTGGCTCAAATGGTTGGGTGTCCGTCTGTCATATGGAGGGACCTGGGTTCGATCCCCGGGACCTCCCGGTAAAAAAAAAAAAAAATATATATATATATATATATAGAAGGCGCATGGGCTGCCAGGCTCTGTGTGCCGGTGAGCCGCCAGGCCCCGGCAGCCATGCAGCAAGATGATGACGTAACAGGGGAGAGACAAGACGAGATGCTCCGAAAGCTCCAGAAGCCAGGAGCTGAGGTGGCGCAGGCAGCAGAATACCTCTCTCCTACATCAGAGGTCTCCAGGATCGAATCCTGGTGAAGACTGGAGGAGGAGGATGAGAAGAGATGGCAGAAAAACAGACACAGAGAATTGCCCAGCGAATGGACACAAAAACAGCAAATGGGGAAGGGGGGTTTAAAATGGATAAAGTAAATAAATAAAATCTTTAAAAAAAAAAAAATTATATTAGCTTTAAAAGCTTAATTAATCTAATGATTTAACTTTAACCAGAGTTTAGATGGAGAGAAAATAGATTTTGAAGCATCTGAATTAACCTTTGTTGAAGCTCTCTGAATAAGGTTTAAATAGTTGTGGTTGCCAGAGCCTGACTCACAGTAAGTACCTAAAATTTTTTTTGAGTCAATACATGAGCCTTCATGATTTTGCCTGTTTAGCATAATCGTGAGTTCTTCTTATTAGTTGCTTTTGATATAAGCTTTGATAGTATTACCAAAATAGCAGAGAGCTAAAGATAACTTGCCTTCTCAAACACACTTCCTGCTGCCCCAGGCTGGTTGCTGAAGAGGCAGAGGGAGGGAGGGAGGGTGTGGCCAGCCAAGGGTAGAAAACAGCCTCAGAGAAAGTTTGTTTTATGAGGCTTGGTCAGCCCTGAGTACATTGCTTCTGCACAGCCCACCAGACTGAGGGGTTACACTGAATGCATTCTCCCCTAGCACTTGGGATCTGAGCTGAGAGGTCTGCCAAAAAGCACCATCAGCTGGCCAGACCAGAAAAGTACATGAAAAAAAAAAAAAATAAAAGAGGCAGTCAGGTGTCTTTACTGCCACCATTTCCAAGGCCCTTGGAAACTGGCCTGTACCCCATTACTGGATCCTTAGCCCTGGTTTGAGCAGTTAAACAGGGGTAATCCTAAATATTTAGAACAAGTTGAACCAAGAGTCAAAGAACAGTTGGAACACATAGATACTTAACTGTAATTCCTTAGGCAGGAGAGATAAACTGAACATCAGAGTAAACTCAGCATCAGAATCAGATGCCTAGACATCAGCAAAAAATTACAACCACACAAAGAGAAAGGTATGACTCAGGCAAAGGAACAAATCAAAGCTCCAGATGAGACACAGGACTTGAAACAGCTAATCAGTGAGGTTCATACAAATCTCCTAAATCAAATCAAGGTGTTGAAAGACAACATAGCTAAAGAAATAAAAGGCATTAAGAAGACCCTGGGTGAGCACAAAGGAAAATTTGAAATCTTGGATAGAAAAATAACAGAGCTTATCGGAATGAAAGACACAATAAGTGAGATTAAAAATACAATAGAGGCACAGAACAGCAGATTTAAAATGAAGAAAGAACCCGTAATGTTGAGGAAAGAATAACTGAAATTGAAGAGAAGAACAGAGAGAGAAAAGAATGGAAAAAATTAAGCAGGGGCTTAAGGAGTTGAATGATAACACGAAATACACCAAGATATGTGTTATGGGAGTTTCAGAAGGAGGTGAGAAGGGAAAAGGGCAGAAAGAGTGTTTGAGGAAATAATGGCTGTATATTTCCCAATTCTCATAAAAGACTTGAATATATATGTCCAGGAAGCACAGTGCACTCCAGTTTAGAATGAATCCAAATAGACCTAACCCAAGACATATAATAGGCACAATGCCAAAAGGGACATTCAACCAGGAAAGAGTAACAGTCATAAATATCTAGGTACCTAACCAGAGGCAAACTCTGGCAAAACTGAAAGGAGAAATACATGTCTCTACAATAATGGTTGGAGACTTCAATGTGCTACTCCCATCAATAGATAGAAACAACTAGACAGAATATCAACAAGGAACCAAAACTTGAACAATATGTAAAGCGAGCTGGACCTGACAGACATATACAGAACACCGCACCCCAGATCAGCAGGTTATACATTCTTCTCAAGTGCTCATGGATCTTTCTCCCAAATATACCACATGTTGGGCCAAAACATAGTTCTCAATGAATTCAAGAAGATTGAAATTATACAAAGCACCTTACCTTCTTTGACCATAATGGTGGAATGAAACTGGATGTCAATAATAGATGGGAAAGGAGGAAATTTGAAAAAGTATGGAGACTGAACAACACACTCTTTTTTTTTTTTCTGTTGACTTTATTTTGTACATTTAATAATTGAAAATATAAACAATTAAAAACTAAAAAGTAAACACAGATAAATAAATATATACATTTCTCAATTAAATGTAATGGATACATGTAAACTTTTTTTTTGAATCAAAAAATATATTACACAATATATTTGGTTCAAAGTAACACATTTATACAGTATTTGTCCTTTTGTGTCTGGCTGGCTTCACTCAACATAATGTCCTCCAGGTTCAACTATGTTGCTATATGCTTTACGACTTCATTTCTTCTTACAGCTGCATAATATTCCATTGTGTGAATAGACCACAGTTTGTTTATCCATTCATTTGTTGATGGACACCTGGGTTGTTTCCAACTTTTGGCAGTGGTGAATAATGTTGCTATGAACGTCGGTGTGCAGATGTCTGTTCATATCACTGCTCTCAGTTCTGGGTATATACGCAATAGTGGTATTGCAGGGTCACGTGGCAAGTCTATATTCAACTTCTTTAGGAACTGCCAAACAGTCCTCCACAGTGACTGTACCATTCTGCATTCCCACCAACATTGAATAAGTGTTCCTATCTCTCTACATCCTCTCCAACACTTGTAGTTCTCTGTCTTTTTTTTAATTTTATACTTTATTTTAATTTGTTATTTTTTATTTTTAATTATTATTATTTTTTTCTCTGTCTTTTTAATAGTGGCTATTCTGATAGGTGTGAAATGATATCTCATTGTAGTTTTGATTTGCATTTCCCTAATCATGAGTGATGTTGAGCATTTCTTCATGTGTTTTTTGCCATTTGTATTTCTTCTTTGGAGAAATGCTTGTTCAAGTCTTTTGCCCATTTTTAATTGGGTCATTTGTCTTTTTATTGTTGAGTTGTAACATCTCTTTATATATCCTGGATATTAAACCCTTATCAGATATGTGATTTCCAAATATTTTTTCCCATTGAGTTGGCTGCCTTTTCACCCTTCTGACAAAGTCCTGTGAGGTGCAAAAGTGTTGAATTTTGAGAGGTCCCATTTATCTATTTTTTCTTTTGTTGCACGTGCTTTGGGTGTGAGGTCCAAGAAACCACCACCTACTACAAGGTCTTGAAGATGTTTCCCTACATTTTCTTCTAGTAGTTTTATGGTCCTGGCTTTTATATTTAGATCTTTGATCCATTTTGAGTTGATTCTTGTATAGGGGGTGAGATAGGGGTCCTCTTTCATTCTTTTGGTTATAGATATCCAGTTCTCCCAACACCATTTGTTGAAGAGACTGGTTTTTACCATTAGCATGGACTTGGTAGGTTTGTGAAAACCAGTTGACTGTATAGGTGAAGGTTTATTTCTGGATTCTCAATTCTATTCCACTGATCGATGTGTCTATCTTTATGCCAGTACCATGCTGTTTTGACCACTGTAGCTTTGTAATATGTTTCAAGGTCAGGCAGTGAAATTCCTCCCACATCATTCTTCCTTTTTAGAATGTTTTTGGCTATTGGGATGCACTTACCCTTCCAGATGAATTTGGTAATTGCCTTCTATAATTCTGTAAAGTAAGCTGTTGTGATTTTGATTGGTATTGCACTGAATCTATAAATCAGTTTGGGTAAGAGTGACATCTTCACAATATTTATTCTTCCAATCCATGAAGATGGAATGTCTTTCCATTTGTTTAGGTCTTTTAAAATTTCTTTTAGCATTGTTTTGTAGTTTTCTGCATATAGGTCCTTTACTTCCTTGGTTAAATTAACTCCTAGGTATTTGAGTCTTTTTGTTGCTATTGAAAATGGAATTTTCCCCCTGACTTCCTCCTCAGGTTGTTCAATACTAATGTACAAAAACTTTACTGACTTTTGCATATTGATCTTGTATCCTGCCACTGTGCTGAACTCATTTATTAGCTCAAGTAGCTTTGTCGTGGATACTTCAGGATTTTCTAAGTACAGGATCATGTCATCCTCAAAGAGTGAGAGTTTTACTTCCTCCTTTCCTATTTGGATGCCTTTAATTTTTTTTTTTCTTGTCTAATTGCCCTAGCTAGAACTTCTAGTACAATATTAAATAACAGTGGTTGGCAGTGGGCATTCTTGTCTTGTTCCTAATCTTAGAGGGAAAGCTTTCAACCTTTCCCCATTGAGTATAATGTTGGCTGTGGTTTTTCATATATGCCTTTTATCATATTGAGGAATTTTCCTTCCATTTCTATCTTTTGAATTGTTTTTATCAGAAAAGGATGCTGGATTTTGTCAAATGCCTTTTCTGCATTGATTGAGATGATCATGTTTTTTTTCCCTTCAATTTGTTAAATGTGGCATATTACATTGATTGGTATTCTTATGTTGAACCAGCCTGGCATACCAGGAATATATCCCACTTGGTCATGATATATAAGTCTTTTGAGATGCTGTTGGATTTGATTTGCAAGTATTTTGTTGAGGATTTTTGCATCTATTTTCATTCGAGAGATTGGCCTGTAATTTTATTTTCTTGTAGAATCTTTGTTTTGTCTGGCTTTGGTATTAGGCTGATGTTGGCTTCATAAAATGTGTTGGGTAATTTTCCCTCCTCTTCAATTTTTTGGAAGAGTATAAACAGGATTGATGTTAATTCTTTTTGAAATGCTTGGTAGAATTCACCTGTGAAACCATCTGGTCCTGGACTTTTCTTTGCTGGGAGATTTTTGATGACGTATTCAATCTCCTAAAATGTGATTGGTTTTTTAAGTTCTTGTATTTCTTTTAGCGTCAGGTTAAGTTGGTTGTGTGTTCCTAGAAATGTGTCCGTTTCATCTAGGTTGTCTAGTTTTTCGGCATATAGTTTCTCATAATATCCTCTTATGTTTCTTTTTATTTCTTTGGGGTCATTTGTAACTTCCCCCCTTTCATTTCTGATTGTATTTATTTGCATCTTCTCTCTTTTTGTCTTTGTTAGTCTAGCTAGGGGTTTGTCAATTTTATTGATCTTCTCAAAGAATCAGCTTTTGGTTTTGTTGATTTTCTCTATTGTTTTTCTGTTCTCATTTTCATTTATTTCTGCTCTAATCTTTATTATTTCTTTTCTTCTGCTTGCTTTGGGATTGGTTTGCTGTTCTTTTTCTAGTTTCTCTAGTTGTTCAGGTAAATCTTTGAGTTTAGCTCTTTCTTGTTTTTTCAATAGAGGCATTTAGGGCTATAAATTTCCCTCTCAAGACTGCCTTCCCTGTGTCCCATAAGTTTTGATACGTTGTGTTCTTGTTTTCATTTGTCTCAGTATATTTACCGATTTCACTCGCAATTTCTTCTTTGACCCACCAATTATTTGTGAGTGTGTTGTTCAGTCTCCACATATATATGAGTTTACTTTTTTCCTGTCTGTTATTGATTTCTAGTTTCATTTCATTATGATCTGAGAAGGCGCTTTGTATAATTTCAATCTTTTTATATTTATTGAGAGCTGAATTGTGACTTAACATATGGTTTATCATGGAGAAAGATCCTTGGGCACTTGAGAAGAATGTATAACCCACTGAGTTTGGATGCAGTGTTCTGTATACATCTGTTAGTCTAACTTACATCATATTGTTCAAGTTCTCTGTTTCCTTATTGATCTTCTGTCTAGTTGTTCTATCTAATGATGTGAGTGGGGTGTTGAAGCCTCCAAGGATTTATTGTAGAAATGTCTATTTCTCCCTTCTGTTTTGTCAGAGAGTGTCTCATATATTTTGGAGCACCCTGGTTAGGTGTGTAGATATTTATGACTGTTATATCTTCCTGGTGGATTGTCCCTTTTATTTATATATAATGGCCTTCTGTATCTCTTATAATTTTTTGCATTAAAATCTGTTTTGTCTCATATTAGTATAGCTACCCCTGCTCTTTTCTGGTTACTGTTCACATGGAGTATCTTTTTCCAACCATTCACTTTCAGCCGGTTCGTATCCCTGGGTCTAAGGTGAGTTTCTTGTAAGCAGCATATGGATGGCTCATGTTTTTTATCCATTCTGTCAGCCTGTATCTTTGATTGGGGAGTTTAATCCATTTACTTCAATGCTATTATTGTAAATGTATTATTTACTTCCTCCATTTTATTCTTTGGTTTTCATATGTCATCTTGTTTTGGACTGTCTTTTTGCTCTTTTGGTTATCCTTTCTGCTATTTTTCTTCTATGCTGTCCTCCAAGCCCCTCTCTCCTGTCTTTTCCTTTCAGGTTCTAAGGCTTCCTTTACTATTTCCTGCAAGGGTGGATTCTTTTTTGCAAACTCTTAGTTTCTGTTTGTGAATATTTTATACTTACCTTCATATTTGAAGGATAGTTTGCTGGATAAAGAATTCTCGGCTGGCAATTTTTCTCTTTCAGTTTCCTAATTGTATCATACCACTGTCTTCTCGCCTCCATGGTTTCTGAAGAGAAATCTCCACTAAGTCTTACTGGACACCCCTTGTACGTGATTGTTTGCTTCTCTCTTGCTGCTCTGAGAATTTTCTCTTTATCTTTGACATTTGACATTCTGAGTAGTATGTGTCTTAGCGTAGGTCTATTTGGATTTATTCTAATTGGGGTACAGTGTGCTTCTTGGACATGTAAGTTCATTTCTTTTGTGAGGGTTGGGAAATTTTCAGCTATTATTTCCTCAAATATTCTTTCTGCCCCTTTTCCCTTTTCTTCTCATTCTGGAACTCCCATGACATGTATGTTGTTGCGTATTGTGTTGTCATTCAACTCTCTGAGCCCCTGCTCAAGTTTTTCTATTCTTTTCTCTCTCTGTTCTTTTCTTTCTTCATTGTTAGCTGTTCTGTCTTCGGTATCACTTATTCTATAACAAAGAAAAGGAGAGAAGATGCAAATAAATAAAATCAAGAATGGCAAGGGAGGACAGTATGACTGACCCCACTGGAATAAAAAGGGTCAAACATATTAGGGAAAACTGTATGCCAACAAATTAAACTACCTACATGAAACTGACACATTCCTAGAAATGCACAAACAACCTACATGG
The DNA here is from genome assembly GCA_026826555.1 of Tolypeutes matacus. Lineage (NCBI taxonomy): Eukaryota > Metazoa > Chordata > Mammalia > Cingulata > Chlamyphoridae > Tolypeutes > Tolypeutes matacus. Next base: position 973,967 of record JAKSZT010053789.1, on the reverse strand, counting down.
ACTCTGCAAGAAATACTGGGACTCAACAAACCAATCATAAGCAAAGAGATTGAATCTGTCTTTTCCAACAAAGAAAAATCCAGGACCAGATGGCTATGCAGGTTAATTTTGCCAAACATTTTGAGAAGAATTAATACTAATACTGCTTAAACTCTTCCAAAAAATTGAAAAGTTAAATTACCTAAAACGTTTTTTTTAATGAAGCCAGTATCACTGTAATACCAAAGCCAGATAAAGATACCACAAGAACGGAAAATTGCGGCCGCTTCTCTCTGATGAACATAGATGCAAAAATTATCAAGAAAATACTTGCATGTTGACTCCAACAGCATATAAAAACAATTATACATCATGATCAAGTGAGTTCTATTGCTTTTATGCAAGGATGGTTCAACATAAAATCAATGTAATGCACCACATTAACAAGTCAAAGTGGAAAACTATACGATCATCTCAATCAATGCAGAAAAGGCATTAGGCAAAATCCAGCATCCTTTCTTGATAAAAATGCTTCAAAAGATGGGTATAGAAGGAAAGTTCAGGAAGCTCATGTGGCTCAAATGGTTGGGCTCCCATTTACCATATGGGAGGCCCCGATTTTGATTCCTGGGGCCTCCTGGTGAAAGCAAGCCGGCCAGTGAGTTGATGGCCTGCGTGGCGTGGTGAGCTGGCGCAGCAAGATGATGCAACAAAGGAAGACAAGCAGACACAGAAAAACGCACAGCAAATGGACACAGCAAGCATAAGCAGCAAGGGGGGGATAAATCAATAAATAAAATAAAATAAATTGAAAAAAAAAAAAAAAAAGAAAGTTCCCCAACATAATAAAGTGCATATATGAACATCCCACAGCCAACTTTGTACTCAATGGGGAGAAGTTGAAAGCTTTCCCTCTAAGATCAGGAACAAGACAAGGATGCCCAATGTCACCACTGTTATTCAACATTATGTTAGAAGTTAGCTAGAGCAATTAGGGAAGAAAAAGAAATAAAAGTCATCCAAATTGGAAAAGTGGAAGTAAAACTCTCACTATTTGCAGATGACATGATTCTGTTTTTTTTTTTTTTTTCTTTCAATCTTTTATGTTTTTATTATGAATCTGTATTAAAGCTGCTTGAGCTAATGCCTCTCTGACAGACCTGGAGCAGTAATGTCTGCTGCTAAGGTTTCAACTACAGATGCAAGAAAAAGAAGGTCCTCGTGCTTTCTCTGTTTGGTTTTGGCAGCCAAGATTGAATGGGGGAATACAGGAAATTCTGAAAACATGGGGAAGGGGAAATAATCTTTGCAACTCAGAAATAGACTTAAAAATAGCAAAACAAACAAACAAAAAAAACCTACTTGAGCTAATAAACGAGTTCAGCAAAGTGGCAGGATACAAGATTAACATGCAAAAATCAGTAGCACTATACACTAATAATAAGCAGAGGAGGAAAGCAGGGGGAAAAAATCCCACTTAAAATAGGAAGAAAAAAGCTCAAATACCTAGGAATCAATTTAACCAAAGATGTAAAGGACCTGTATTCAGAAAACTATAAAGTACTGCTAAAAGAAATCAAAGAAGACTTAAACAAATGGAAGGACATTTTGTGTTCATAGATTGGGAGATCAAACATCGTGAAGATATCAGTTCTACACAAATTGATTTATAGATCCAATCAAAATTATAACAGCCTGCTTTACAGAAATAGGAAAGTCAATTACCAAATTTATTTGGAAGGGAAAGGGGTCCTGAATAGCCAAAAACATCCTAAAAAGGAAGAGCGCAGTTAGAGGACTCGTGTTTCCTTACCTTGAAGTGTATTATAAATCTACAGTGGTCAAAACAGCATGATATTGGCATAAAGATAGATACATTGATCAATGGAATTGAATTGAGAGTTCAGAAGTAGACCCTTACTTCTATGGTCAACTGATTTTCAATAAACCAACCAAGTCCACTTTTCTGGGACAGAACAGTCTCTTCAATAAACAGTACTGGGAGAACTGGATATCCATAACCAAAAGAATGAAAGAGGACCCATATCTCACTCCCTAAACAAGAATCAACTCAAAATGGATCAAAGGCCTAAACGTGAAAGTCAGGACCATGAAACTCCTAGAGGATGCTGTAAGGAAACATCTACAAGACCTTGTAGTAGGTAGGGGGGGGTGTCTCTTTAACCTTACACCCAAAGCATAAGCAACAAAAGAAAAAATAAATGGGACCTCCTCTAAGTTAAACACTTCCGCACCTCAGAGGACTTTGTGAAGGGGGTAAAAAAGGCATCCTACTCAATGGGAGAAAATATTTTGAAATCACATATCCGACAAGGGTCTAATATCCATGATATATAAAGAGATCCTACAACTCAACAATAAAAAGACAAATGACCTGATTGAAAAGTGGGCAAAAGATCTGAATAGACATTTTCTAAAGAAGAAATGCAAATAGTGAAAAACTATGAGAAAATGCTCAATATCACTGGCTATTAGGGAAATACATATCAAAGCTATGAGATATCATTTCGCACCTACTATAATGGCCACTGTTAAAAAAAATCCCAGAAAACTACAAGTGTTGGAGAGGATGTGGAGAAATGGTGAAAGCACATCAGGGGATTTGGAAGTGGTAGCACTAACATATGGTTATGATAGTAGTTTGTTTATTATTGCTTTTTTTTTTTTTTAGAGTAATAAATATACTCTAATATTGACTGAAGTGATGAATGCACAACTCTTGTGATTATACCAAATGCCACTGATTGTGTGGGTTTGGGGAAAATACACCAAATGTAGAACACAGACTATAGTTAATAGTAATACTTTGACGATGCTCTTTCATAATTTGTTACAAATGTTTTACAACAATGCAAGGTATTGGTGGTGGGATGATGTATGGGAGCCCTGTATGATGTTATGCATACTTGTTTTGTTAGTTTAAAAATGTTACTATATTCTTGCTTTTTATGTATGCTCATGTATGAATGATATACTTCAATAAATTGTTTTTAAAATGGAAAAAAAAAACAACAAAAAACATACTAGTGTGGTAGCAAGAAAACATCAACCAGAGAGTGATAACTGTTGCTAGAATTTAGTCCGTGCAGTTTTTCTGTGAATACATATTGCATTTATTCCTGTGTTTAATATTTGTGTAGCCCAAATTTCTGTCCACAAAAACATTGGTTAATAGATATGTAAGTTCTTCAGTTTACCAAGGTTTTATATCCTGTACATATTGTTCTGAATATTGGCCCTGTGATTTTGTGTATTGAAGAATTATATTTACCCTTTGTGTGATGTACTCTTAAAATTTTTTCCTTTTCCTAATAAAAATATACTTTTGAGACTAAGGCTAAATTAATGAATTCTGACTTGCAGTTTGAAATACTGCTGTAGAGTATATTGTGCATGTATGCATAGATATGCAATATTTATATAAATTTATAAACCTAAATATATGTATGTGTATGTATGCACACATGTATGAATGGACTGTTTGGTGAAAGGATATATTCATCTAGAACTTTATGAGATTTTTGCCAAATTATTTTCAGAATGGTTACACAAATTTGCACTTGTCTCTGCCTCCTGAGTCTGGGACCTTACCTTTTTTCCTTTTTTCCCAGGGTCATTGGTTTAGTTTCCTAGGTTGTTTAAGTAAGTGTCATGAAATAGTTTGGCTTAAACAGTGGGAATTTATTAGCTTATGGTTTTGATGTACAAATCAAGGCATCATCAAGGTCATGCTTTTCCCCAAGACTGTGGTGTTCTGGGACTGGCTGCTGGTGACCCTTGGTCCTTAGCTTGTCACATGGCAAGGTATATGGGCAGCTTTCCTGGTCTCTTCTCTTCCGGGATCCATTTCAGCTTCTTGCTTCCTGTGGCTTTCTCTGTCTCTATCTGAATAACATTCTCTTATAAAGGAATCCACTAATAGGATTAAGACTCATCCTGATTGAAGTGAGATGCACTTTAATTGAAGGAACCTCATCAAAAGGTCCTATTTACAATGATTTCACACCCACAGGAATAGATTAAGAACATGCTTTTTCTGGGGTACATACAGCTTCAATCCATCACAGTCATTTAACAGAATTTACTTGACACAGAGTTGATAAGTACTCATTAAATAGCTTGTTGAATGAAAATGAAGATTTCCAATAATTCAGAATTATCATGTGGCACAACTACTGTGTTCCAAGGAGATTTTAGGTAGGTTTATAAGGCTATTTAATAGAATGGATAATCCATTTGTAATTTTGGTATAGGCTTTTAAATGTGTTTCTTTGGAATTCCTGATTATGCTGTTAAGATATGATGGTTGTAGTCCAACAAAAGATGCATTAGCAAAATTACATTATTATTTCAATGGGTAATAAATGGTTGGTACTAATGTTCCCTATAAGTAATAGCAAAAAAAATTTTTTTGTTTTTTTCCTTGCAGGAATCAATAAAATGCTTCTTTTTTATATTTGTAAATGTATAAAACCTTTAAACATCATTGGGCATTTAATTATATTCAATCATTTATTTTATTTTCAAGTTTAAATTTAATCTTCTTTATTTTCGTGCAGTTTCTATTTGTCCTCACTTTTCAAATTGTGATTTTTCTCCTGAATGATGTCTCTAGCACTCATATTTTTTATTCACTCTTGTCTATTCTATTTTTTTATAATAATTAAAAAAAATTTTTTAAAAAGATACCTTGATTACATAAATGTTACACAAAAAATAAAGGGATTCTTCCCTTATGCCCTACTCCCCACACCTCCCACACCCTCCCACACAAACATCCTTCACTAATGTGGCACATTAATTGCAATTGATAAACACATCCTGGGGCTTTGCCATTAAGCATGGACCATAGTTCACATTGTAGACCACACTCTCTCCCACACAGTTCTGCATTTTATATGATGATATAAAATGGCCTATATCTGTCATTTCAGTGTCACTCAGGACAATTCTCAAGTCCCGACATTGTTTTCTGATACTGCTAGTATTATTCTTAGTACAATGCTTTTATGCATTTTAGCCCCTTTATTAGCTTTTGTTATTAAAAAACGCTATGAAATGGACGTTACAGCTTTTTACATCATGGACAGTTACTATCACATTATGCAAACGATGCTTCTTAATTAAGTCATTCTATTATATATCAAAATTGCTGCATCAGGCAAATTATGACATAGAGAAAAGTCTCCATTTGTATTTGGATATGGGTCTATCAGATATCCTACAGGGTATCATTCTGTTTTAAGGAAAAAATGAAGCCTCACTTGGATAGTGTTAAAAATCTTTTGTTTTCCTGTAATGCTCTGGACTCACTGCCCTTTAGGAGGGTGGTTTTTGAGAAAGTTAAGATATTATTGTTTTGCACACCAATGTAGAAACTTCTCTAGGGAGGGAAAATATTGTGTTTTGATTTTCAAAGTTTCTCAATATGTTAATACATGGCAATAACTTGCCCGTAAGTTGTGCTTTAAAACTTTCAAAATATTTTCCATTTCTAAACCTCATCTGATCAATGAGGGCAGAGAACCCTAACTCCATTTAACAGCTGAGAACCTTGTTGCTCAGGTTTTTACTAGTCCAGTGTTATTTATACAGCTCATAGGTGGCAGATAAGATTGATATAAGTCTTTTTTGGTTCCTAATTCATTTTGACATTGGGTAGCCATCAAACAAATGTTTAAACAGAGCATCCCAAATGTGTGTTTGTTTTTAGGTGTCATTTTTCAATTGTAGAAGTAGGGTATTTGTGATAAGTTGTATTTGCATACCTGTACATCTTTGTGTAATTAAGAGATTTTGGGGGGTTGAATTTTTGAGGACTTCCTTGGTTAGTTTTACTTCATTGTAGTTACTGAATTTAACACCATTTTGTGATCATTTAAACCTTTAAATTGAATGTATCTACATAAAACAGAAGCCTAAATTGTATTAAAAGCTTGATTTTATTGGTATCTCTTACTGTATTTTTCTTTCATAATTCAAATCATTTATAGAAACCTGTTAGATACAAACTTCTGAATATTTAACAATTTCCAGATGTATTAGTTTTGTTTTTCCATTTTTTATTTTGCTAATTATACAAGTAATATGTGAAAATAATTGTAAGAAAATTTTAAATTCATCATGAAACAATACATTTTGTGTTGTGAAGAATAGCACAGCTAATGCTCATATATATTTTTTTATACATGTGAGTTTCTCTTCAGTGTTTTTCAGAATTTTTAAACCATGACCCAAAGAACTGTTCTATATACTGTTCAGTTCTATATACATATTACCTGTTACTGAAACAAAAGTTTATATTTTTAAAATTTGAAATGATAGTTTACTCAAGTAGGTAGACATAAGATCAATACAAAAGTCAACTGCATTTCTATACATGAGGAAACTAATATCATGAAAAGGAGATATTATTATGACAGCAACAAAGAATAACAAGAATCTAGGAATTAATTTAATAAAGTATGTGTATGCTCTCTTCAGAAAAAAGTATGAAAGCATCCTGAAAGATAATGAAGACTTTTCAAAATGGAGAGATATGACATGTTTGCGGGACAAGAAGACTTAATATCATAATGATATCAATTCTCTCCAAAATTGAGCTAGTAGATTCAATGTAATTCCATTCAGAATCTTGACAGCAGTAAGTAGAATTTATTCCAGATATGTAAGAGTGGTTGAATAGAAAAACCAATTACTATAACCTGTTATATTAATAGAACTAGGGAGCTTTCCTTAGACATGACCTTAGACTTTCCCTTTCAACCGCTATCATACCCATATGTTAGCACTGCTAGTTACACGGTGATGTACTTTCACCATTTTTTGCATTCTGAAGATTTACAAACAACCTTTTTACCAAATTAGCACAGATTAACCCTCAGCTTTCCATTGTCTATCGTCACTCTATTTTCTGGTGACCTATGTTCTAATGATTAACTCCATGAGTTTACACAGTATATTTAGTTCATAATGGTGCTGTCATACAGTGTTTGTCCTTTTGCGTCTGGCTTGCTTCACTCAATATAATGTCCTCCAGGTTCATCCATGTTGTCATAAGCTTTGCGACTTCATTTCTTCTAATAGCTGAGTAATAGTCTATTGTATGTATATACCATAATTTGTTTACCCATTCGTCTGTTGATGGACACCCGGGTTTCTTCCATCTTTTGGCAATTGTGAATAATGCCGTTATGAACATTGGTGTGTCCGTGTCACTGCTCTCAGTTCTGGGTATATTCCTAGTAGTGATATTGCTGGATCATATGGCAAATCTACATTTAGCTTCCTTAGGAACTGCCAAACAGTATTCCACAGTGGCTTTACCATTCTACATTCCCTCTGACAATGAATAGGGGTTCCTATCTCTCCACATCCTCTCCAACACTAGTATTTTTTTTTTTTTTAAACAAATCAATTTTTTGATACATATTAATAAAGCATACAATTCCTCCAAAGTGTACAATCAGTGGTATTTGGTATAATCACATAGTTGTGCATTTATACTTCAATCATTATTAGAGCATTTTCATTATTTTAATAATAACAAGAAACAGAAAAACAAGAAAATTCTTCACCTTTCAATCTCTCTGTGTTTCCCCTGCTAGACATAGCTGCTATTTCTGGGTATTCTTTTTTTTTTTTTAATGTTAATTATTTTATTTACTATTAGTTTTTAAAAGTTTATTTAGAATATAGCATTCTAAATATTCTTTATTAACCAAATCCTTTTTAAAATAGTTGCTTTTTTAAAATATATTTTTTATTTTTATTTTTTTAAAAGATACTCAGATTGCATAAGTGTTACATAAAAATATAGGGGATTCCCATATGCGCCACTCCCTACATCTCTCACATTTTCCCACATTAACAACATCCTTCATTAGTGGGGTACGTTTGTTGCAATTGATGAAAACACTTTGGAGCATTGCCACTAAGCATGAATTATAGTTTATATTGTAGTTTACACTCTCTCCTGCACAATTTTGTAGGTTATGGCAAGATGTGTAATGTCCTGTATCTGTCCTTGTAATGTCATTCAGGACAATTCCTAAGTCCTGAAAATGCCCCCATATTACACCTATTTTTCCCTCTCCCTGTCCTCAGAACCTCCAGTGGTCACTGCCTCCACATTAATGATATAAGTTCTTCCATTGCTATAATCACAATAAGTCTATAGTAGAATATCAGTAAGTCTACTTTAGTCCATAGTTCATTCCCCAATCCTGAGGATTCTGGGATTGTGATGCCCACTCTACCTCTAATTGAGGGGGAGGGGCTTTGATCCCATGGGGCAGATGGATGTGACTCTCTTGCTTGCAGTTGTAGACTCTCTCAGTTCTTGGGATGATCATTGTCCATCATCATCTCCTTGTTAGTTGTCCTGGGTGAGTCCAGTGAACTGGAGAGCAGGTGTTGCAACTCTGTTGAGATTCAGAGCTCAGCTGGCACATGGATAGCCCCAAATTTTAGTCTCTTGGATGTACACCTATCAACCCTAGTACTAATCATAGGTTCAAACAGAAGGGTCAGAAGAGCCATGTTTAGGGAAATCACAACTGAGTCCATCTCTGTCACATGGGGGAGCATAAATTCCAAAGTAGGGCCCCCTATCAAGGCATAAAACTTCTGAACTCTGTGCCCTGACTATGGTGTCTGGATGTCTCCAAAGCCTTCACGAGGTAGTATTTACTTTGGCAGTCAATGAGATCCTGCTGAGACATGCATAAGTGTAACCTCTGGAATGACCTCCCGACTCAGTTTGAAGTCTCTTAGTCATATAAACTCATTTGTCTTTACCTCTTTCCCCTTTTGGTCAAGGTCTTTTTCCAGTTGCATTGCTAGTTGGTGCTTGGTAGTAATCCCTCGGTGCCAGGGAGGCTCATCCATGGGAGTCATGTCCCACCCTGGGGGGAAGGTAATGCATTTATATGCTGAGTTCGGCTTAGAGAGAGGCCACATTTGAGCAACAAAGAGGCTCTCAGGAGGTAACTCTTAGGCACCTATAATACTAGGCTGTTTCAATTTCAAGAGTAAAAGTTCATTAGTACAGTCATCAGTATTAATGCCCATCAATGGATCATCCTTCTTCACTAGTCATTTTCCCCTTTACTCAGGGGATTCTTGCTGTTCCACTAGAGAATGTGCCAGAGCTCCCTAGGGTGGGAATTTGATATTCTTTTGGTTATTGTGTGGTTCTCCACCCACCGTGACAATGTCCCATGAACATTTGAATACATTTATATGCCTTATATGTATGCCCAGGTGAACCTCCTCTCATGTATCCCCCATCTCTGACATCCCACATAAATGATCCTCCCTGTCATAGTTGTCACCCTTCTGTGATCTAAAACTTTTTAAAAAATGAAGCCAACGAAATAGCCAGATATAATTAATAAGAAAATGAAATAATAATGATAGTTTTAAAAAATAAGAAATAAAATACAAAAATTGGAATAATAAAAAATAGTGGAAAAATATTTTTAAAAATTTCTTTTTGACATTATGTCTTTCATCACTGTAAGATTTGAAGTCTTGTATGTATAGTGACATTGTCTTCCATTTATTCCCCCAGTGTCTTACTTTTTTTTTTTTAAAGAAGAATTGTTTTTAAAAAGCAGCATTAGATTACATAAATGTTATATCATAAATATAGGAAAGTCCCACATACCCTACCCTCCCACACTTTCCTGTATTAACATCATCTTTCATTAGTGTGGTACATTTGTTACAATTAATGAGCACATATTGAAGTATTGTACTAACCAAGGACTATAATTTACATTATAGTTTACACTTTGCCCTGAACAATTTTATAGGTTTTGAGAAAATGTATAATGACCTGTATCTGTCATTGCAATGTCATGCTTCCCCTGCTGTACATAGCTGCTATTTCTGGCTATTTATGCACAACTATTTATTTATTAAGCAATTTTATTGAGATATATTCATACACCATATAATCTACCCACAGTGTGTAATCAATGGCGTTTATTATAATCACAGTGTGATGCATTCATTACTACAAATAGTGACCATTCTAATAGGTGTGATATGATATCTCATTGTAGCTTTTTTTGCATTTCCCTAATCGCTAGTGATGTTGAACATTTTTTCATGTGTTTTTTTAGACATTTGTATTTCTTCTTTGGACAAATGTCTATTCAAGTAAAAGTTTGTATTCTTACCATCCACTTCAGGCAATTAAATCTAGCCAGTGCTCCCAAAACCCGTTATGTACCTCTCCTTGATCACATCCTCTTTCCTTACCGCCAGTTGCCTACCTCATTTTTGTTACATATGTTGATACCTTTAATTAGTATGCATTATGGTATTACATGTTTTTCAATTATGTAAATGGTTTTATACTATATGTATTTGTCTTAACTTTTTAAAAAGCCTCAGGTTATATTTGAGATTTATGCATGCTAATAAGAGGTTCTGGCTGAGGCAGTTCTTCTTGTTTCTCATCCTTGTCAACATTCAGCATTAATGGGCTTAAATTTTTTTCCCCAATGTCTTGGGAGCTAAATGGGAGTCTTTTAGTTTTAAAGGGTATTTTCACTGATTACCAGGGAGGTGGTGCGTATTTTCATATATTTATTGGCCATACATTTCTTCTCTTGTGAATTTTTGGTTGGTTGTCTTTTTCCTATTAATTTCTACCTTTTAACTTTTAAAACTCTGATTTTAATTTTTTTGGCTCAAATATGCAGAGTGAAAAATTTTTCACATAAATTAGTTAAAATTTTTTTGACATATTTCAAGAAAGTTTCCAGAAAAGCAAAACTAGTAAAATCATTAAGGTTCCTAATGATTGATTTATAATCTTTCAGTACAGGTTAGCCAGTTTCTTCATAGCAAGCAGCTGTCAATAGCATTTGAAAATTTGAGTGCATAATTTCTGTTAACCAATATTATTATTGACTAAAAACCCAGAATGCTCTAGTATACTTCATGATGTTATTATAGTTTTTAATATTTGCTTTTCTTTGTTTCTTCTTAATTAGGTCCCCGATGGGCTTCCTGGAATATTGGTGTGTTCATTTGCATCAGATGTGCTGGAATCCATAGAAATCTTGGGGTTCATATATCCAGGGTCAAGTCAGTCAACCTAGACCAATGGACACCAGAACAGATACAGGTAATCATTTTCTTATTGAGAAATTATTAAAAATATTTAAAATGAATTAAAAAATCTTTAACCATCCTTTGATCTTAGGGTTAACATTGAAAAGTTGAAATGCAATGTGCCACATAGAAAATTTGCATTTTATTTGAATTGTTAATTCAAAGATGCTTGTTTCTTTTTGAATATGTATTAAAGTTAGTTTTTAAAAATCTGTGTTTATCTAAAATGTTGATTTTGAAGTAACGAATGAGTCTTGTGTTGATGAAATTTGCCAGGGTAATTCCATAGTTTTTGTTTTACTGTCAGTAGAGGGAGCCTTAGTAAAGATAAAGAAAAAAATACATCTAGTCAAAGAACGAACTTGAAAGATTTCCCTTCTGTACAGAGGGTACAGATTTTACAGGGCCTACTAGCTGGAAGACAGCCCAGTTGGCATTTAACAAATGTTCTGATGACTGATCTGGACTTGTTTAGAGTGGTTTAGCCATGCTAGGTTTTAAGAGATAGCTGTTTTTTCTAGAATGATAGTCTTACATTCTCAAAATCATACTTTCTAATCCTTAACTTTGCCTGTTAATGTAGATTATTTCTAGTGGCTTTATTTTGTAATTGACAATGAAATTATACCACTTTTTCTTATACTGTTTTGAAATTACTTTTAGTCAGTATGAAGGCTAAATGCATAAATATATATCGTTGAACTTCAGTGATATGTATACATTCCTTAGGATAAAAAATATGAACATATATATATATATAAAGACCACATAAAAATTGAGATGGCCAGGGTAAGGCGAGGTTAGAAAGAATGCTTTTTGCTGGCTAATGCATGAAAGGAAATATGATCATTTGTGTATTTTCAAGATCCTTGAGGAGACAACGTACTAGTTACATCAAGGAAGAAGAGCTTTTTGAAACACTTCATATAAGGCAGTGCTCTTAATAACATCTCTATAGTAAAAATGTGGTAACAGACTTCATGATGTTGTTTCTTAAGTTTTCCTCAAGAAAATATGTTACGTAACTTAAGAATTTAACTTGGTGTTTTGGCATGGGAGACTTTATGATTTACTTGTAATCAGAGAATGTGCTGTAATGGCTCCATGTATCATAAAGCTCCTTCTCCAGGTATACCATGATGAGAAATAAAGGTGGAGTGTTCTCACTCAGAAATCAAATGAACAGATAAAGTTTTACTTAAAAAAAAAAAAAAAAAAAAAAAAAAAGGCTAGTCATAGCCCTTTTACAGACAGTCCATGTGCATTCTTGTGGTGGCCTATGACTACTTGCCTGCAAAGTCAGAGTTGTTCTTTAAAAATCATTCTGGGACTCCTAGACAATATAAATGAATAAGTAATTGGCGACGATCCCAATGTTCCATACCATAGAGCACAACATTTATTTTAGTCAGGAAATTTTGTGGCCAGTGATTCTAGAGGGTCAGTAGAACAAAGTGATTTAGAGGGTATTTTCTAGAGTCAGACTGCTGGTTTAGACCTGTGTGATCTTGATAGGATACTCAGGGTACCTCAAGTTCTTCATTTGTAAAATGGGAATAGTAATAGTGCCTATCTCTGTAAGGATATCAAGTAAGTTAAATATGGATAGAGTGTTGAGAACAGTACCTGGCACATTTTAAATACCCAATAAATGTTAGCTTGTTAGTAATATTAGTCCATTTGTTCATTGTGTAATACCCTCAGTATTACTGCATTGAATATCTTTTTGAGCTACAGCAATTTTTTAGCTTGTTAATCTGCTGTGATGAATTGGTTGCCAGAAATAATACTGAATAAATAGACAAATTGATGCATTGTGTGGTATTATAGAATATAAATGAAATTTACCTTTTGAGAATATTTGCAAAAAATAATTATTTCACTTTAGTAAAATTGGATGTTAAGGCATTTTGAGGTGAATAGTTGGGTCATCATATCAATTGTCTATTGAGATTTCTCCTCATTCAGTCAAAGAAAATCATAATTTTTAAAGTACATCCTATTTCCTGTGGTGGTGAATTCAGCTTTATTTATATCTTGACATTTTATTTTATTTTATTTTTAATTTGCAAAAATTGAGGTATAGTTACAGAGAGTACAATTTACAGATATAAGTGAATTCTATGAGTCTTGGCAAATGTCTACACTGCTTGGTTGCTATAGAGCATTTCCATAATGTTAGAAAGTTCCCTTATGCCACTTTCCCACTAACTCCATTGGAGGCAACTACTACACTAATTTTGATCCCTTTAGGTTAGTTCTACTATACATTGACATTTCCATCTTTTGGCATCTATTCTTGCTGACTATGACTCAATTCAGTTTAAGAAAGGTAATGACCACAATATGTTTCAGTATACCACATTCATATGGCTATTTTGTAATAATTTCTTTTATATAAAAAATGCTTGACATTTATTTATAGAAGTAAGAGAAATACTTTTACTGCTTATAATTCTACCTTTGTTTTCCCCTATCCCCAACATTTCATAATAATCATGTTTCTAATTTCCAAATATGATGCTTAGTTTTGGTTAGTCCTAAATCTTTTTAGATCTTAAAAGATTAGTAAATGTAGAAAAGTGATTTAGTCTCTGAGCTCAGTATCCATCTCTGTAAAATGTAACTTACTTTTTAAGTTCTGCCTCAGGGATATTTATCAAATGATATAAAATATATATTTATATCACTTGTTTATGTGTTATATATGCTTATATATGAATTTTTAGTTCACCTACCATATGCATAGCTTTGTTAGAATTGCTGTATGTTTATTTTTGAAAGAAAATAATTTGCCTACCTGCACTTTATTTATTTTTTGGTGAGGTACCAGGACAGGGGATTAAACCATAGACCTTGTATGTGGGAAGCCGGCGCTCAACCACTGAGCCACATCGGCTTCCCTGAGTTGGTTATTTCCTTTGTTTGCTTGTCATTTGTTTTTTTGTTTTTAGGAGGCACCGGGAACCAAACCTGGGATGTCCCATGTGGGAAGCTGGTGCTAAATTGCTTGAACCACATTTGCTCCCCCTGAACTTATTTTTTTTTATTGTCAGAGAAATAGGGTAAAGTTACTGACCTAAAAAAAATCTTAGTCATAATCCCTTTTTTTTGTTTGTTTTGTTTTGTTTTAGGAGGTACGGGGGATTCAACCTGGACCTCATACATGGGAAGCAGGCGCTCAAACCACTGATACCTGCACCCCATCATAATTCTTTTATTGTGGCTCATGGTCAGATTAAATGTCTTTAAACTTATGTTTATTTTCCTGTACTTCTCACATTTTTGGAAAGGACCAACTTTTTTTTATACTTTCATAAATACTGTCACTTATTTTTTTAAACCTTGTATGGATTTATTAAGCCCTGGTCTTAATTACTATTTTCTCACTATTTAAAAATTCTTAATTATTTGTTTTAACTTGAAATTCTCATTGTCCGTACTGAAGGGTTAAAATGAAGTCCACTTCATATTACATAGAAAATTTACTTACATACCTTAAGTATCTTACCTCACTTATAGAAGGTCTTGTAATTTTTGGTGCCTAATTAAATATCTTAGTGCAATCTTGTCCATAATGGAAAATATATATTCAGTATTTATCTTGGTAAGCTTTGGACCACACTTTTTAAAATTTAATTTAATTTTTATTTTTTTTTAATTAAAGAAGTTGTGTGTTTACAGACCAGTCATATATAAAATACAGGATTCCTATTCACTGCCCCATCACCATTACTTGCATTGGTGTGGAACATTTGTAACATTTTTATAACTGTATTACTTTTTTTTTTTTTTTTTTTGGTATTACTTTTTAAAAATTTAACAGTAGCTATCTTTGTTACATTTGATGAAAGATTATTAAAATAGTACTATTAGCTATTGTCCAGTATTTGCATTAGGTGTATTTTTTCCCATATACCACCTTATTAACACCTTGTATTAGTGTTGTACATTTGTTATAATCCATGAAAGTATTATTAATTATAATCCATTGTCTATATTAGAGTTTACTGTGTTAAACAGTCCTATGTTTTATCTTTTAATTTTTACACTAGTTAAATATCAACCTAAAATTTCCCCTTTTAAACCACATTCACCTATATAATTCGGTGCTGTTAATTATACTCACAATATTGTGCTACTATCATCACCATCTATTTCCAAATCTTTGCAATCAACCTCAATAGAAATTCTGTACAGGTTAAGCATCAACTCCCAATTCTCTAAACCCAAACTATCCCATGATCAGCTGTATTCTAGATTCTGACTCTATGAATTTGCTTATTATAATCTGTTCACATCAGTGAGATCATACAATATTGTCCTTTTGTGTCTGGCTTATTTCACTCATCATAATGTCCTCAAGATATTATGAGAAACTATATGCCAACAAACTAGACAACCTGGATGAAATGGACAAATTTCTAGAAACTCATAACCAACCTACACTGACACAACAAGAAATACAAGAACTTAACAAACCAATCACAATTAAGGAGATTGAATCCGTCATCAAAAATCTCTCAGCAAAGAAAAGTCCAGGACCAGATGGCTTCACAGGTGAGTTCTATCAAGCATTTCTAAAAGAATTAACACCAATCCTGTTTAAACTCTTCCAAAAAATTGAAGAGGAGGGAAAATTACCCAACACATTTTATGAAGCCAACATCACCCTAATATCAAAGCCAGATAAAGATTCCACAAGAAAAGAAAATTACAGACCAATCTCTCTCATGAATATAGATGAAAAAATTCTCAACAAAATACTTGCAAATCGAATCCAACAGCATATCAAAAGACTTATACATCATGACCAAGTGGGATTTATTCCTTGTATGCGAGGCTGGTTCAACATAAGAAAATCAATCAATGTAATACACCACATTAACAAGTTGAAGGAAAAAAACCACATGATCATCTCAATAGATGCAGAAAAGGCATTCGACAAAATCCAACATCCTTTTTTGATAAAAATACTTCAAAAGATAGGAATAAAAGGAAAATTCCTCAATATGATAAAAGGCATATATGAAAAACCCACAGCCAACACCATACTCAATGGGGAAAGGTTGAAAGCTTTCTCCTTAAGATCAGGAACAAGACAAGGATGCCCATTGTCACCATTGTTATTCAACATTGTACTAGAAGTTCTAGCTAGGGCAATTAGACAAGACAAAAAAATTAAAGGCGTCCAAATAGGAAAAGAGGAAGTAAAACTCTCACTGTTTGCAGATGACATGATCCTGTATTTAGAAAATCCTGAAGTATCCACAACAAGGCTCCTTGAACTAATAAATGAGTTCAGCAGAGTGGTAGGATATAAGATCAACACGCAAAAATCAGTAATGTTTTTGTACACTAGTACTGAACAATCTGAGGAGGAAATCAGGAAGAAAATTCCATTTTCAATAGCAACAAAAAGACTCAAATACCTAGGAGTTAATTTAACCAAGGAAGTACAGGACCTATATGCAGAAAACTACAAAACAATGCTAAAAGAAATTAAAAAAGACCTAAATAAATGGAAAGACATTACGTGTTCATGGATTGGAAGAATAAATATCGTGAAGATGTCAATCTTGCCCAAACTGATTTATAGATTCAAAGCAATACCAATCAAAATCCCAACAGCTTACTTTACAGAATTAGAGAAGGCAATTACTAAATTCATCTGGAAGAGTAAGTGCACCCGAATAGCCAAAAGTATTCTAAAAAAGAAGAGCAATGTGGGAGGAATTTCACTGCCTGACCTTGAAACATATTACAAAGCTACAGTGGTCAAAACAGCATGGTACCGGCATAAAGATAGACATATCGATCAGTGGAATAGAATTGAGAATCCAGAAATAAACCCTCACCTATACAGTCAGCTGGTTTTTGACAAACCTACCAAGCCCACGCTGATGGGAAAAAACAGTCTCTTCAACAAATGGTTGAAGAACTGGTTGGGAGAACTGGATATCTATAACCAAGAGAATGAAAGAGGACCCCTATCTCACCCCCTATACAAGAATCATCTCAAAATGGATCAAAGATCTAAATATAAAAGCCAGGACCATAAAACTACTAGAAGAAAATGTAGGGAAACATCTTCAAGACCTTGTAGTAGGTGGTGGTTTCTTGCACTTCACACCCAAAGCACGTGCAACAAAAGAAAAAGTAGATAAATGGGACCTCCTCAAAATTAAACACTTTTGCACCTCACAGGACTTTGTCAGTAGGGTGAAAAGGCAGCCAACTCAATGGGGAAAAATATTTGGAAATGTTATATCGGATAAGGGTTTAATATCCAGGATATATTAAGAGATGTTACAGCTCAACAATAAAAGACAAACGACCCAATTAAAAAATGGGCCAAAGACTTGAATAGACATTTCTCCGAAGAAGAAATACAAATGGCGAAAACACACACGAAGAAATGCTAAACATCACTCATGATTAGGGAAATGCAAATCAAAACTACAATGAGATATCATTTCACACCTATCAGAATGGCCATTATTAAAAAGACAGAGAACTACAAGTGTTGGAGAGGATGTGAAGAGATAGGAACACTTCTTCACTGTTGGTGGGAATGCAGGATGGTACAACCACTATGGAGGACTGTTTGGCAGTTCCTAAAGAAGTTGAATATAGACTTGCCACGTGACCCTGCAATACCACTACTGGGTATATACCCAGAAGACAGTGACACGAACAGACATCTGCACACCAATGTTCATAGCCACATTATTCATCATTGCCAAAAGTTGGAAACAACCCAGGTGTCCATCAACAGATGAATGGATAAACAAACTGTGGTCTATTCACACAATGGAATATTATGCAGCTGTAAGAAGAAATGAAGTCATAAAGCATATGGCAACATGGATGAATCTGGAGGACATTATGTTGAGTGAAGCAAGCCAGACACAAAAGGACAAATACTGTATGAATGCATTACTATGAACCAAATATATTGTGTAATATATTGTTTGATTCACACACACAAAAAAACAAAAAAAACAAACAAAAGCAAAACAACAAAAAAATTTACATGTATCCATTACATTTAATTGAGAAATGTATATATTTATTCATCTGTGTTTACTTTTTAGTTTTTTATTGCTTATGTTTTCAATTATTAAATGTACAAAATAAAGTTAAAAAAAAAATAATGTCCTCAAGGTTCATCCATGTTGTTGCATGCAGCAGGGCTTTTTCATAGCTGAATAATATTCCATGTATGTATGTACCATATTTTGTTCATTCATTTATCCACTGATGGACACTTGGTATGCTTCCATCTTTTGGCAATTGTGAATAATGCCGCTGTGAGCATTGGTGTGCAAATATCTGTTTGAGTCCCTACTTTCCATTCTTCTGGTTATATACCTAGTAGCGGGATTGCTGGGTCATATGGTAAATTCTATGCTTAGCTTTCTGAAGAACTGCCAAATTGTCTTTCACAGCGGATGTATCATTTTTACATTCCCACCAGCAGTGAATGAGTGTTCCTATTTCTCCACATCCTCTTCAACACTTGTAGTTTTCTGTTTTTTCAATAGTAACCATTCTGGTAGGTGTGAAATGGTATCTTATTGTGGTTTTGATTTGCATTTCCCTAATAGCCAGTGATGTTGAACATCTTTCATTTGTATATCTTCTTTGGAGAAATGTCTTTTCAAGTCTTTTGCTCATTTTTAATTGTGCTGTTTGTTTTTTTATTGTTAAGTTGTAGGATATCTTTATATATTCTCCTTTTCAGATATGTGGTTTCCAAATATTTTCTCCCATTGAGTACGTTGTCTTTTTACCTTCTTGACAAAGTCCTTTGATGCACAAAAGTATTTAACTTTGATGAGGTCCCATTTATCTTTTTTTTTCTTTCTTTCTTTCATTGCTTGTGCTTTGGGTGCAAAGTCTAAGAAACCGTTGCCTACCCCAAGATCTTGAAGATGCTTTCCTACATTTTCTTCTAGGTGTTTTATAGTCCTGGTGCTTATATATAGGTCTTTGATCCATTTTGAGTTAATTTTTATATATGTTGTGAGATAGGGGTCTTCTTTCATTCTTTTGCATGTGGTTATACTATTTTCTCAACACCATTTGTTGAGAAACTGTTCTTTTCCAGTTGAGTGGACTTGGTAGTCTTGTGAAAAATCAATTGTCCATAGATGTGAGAGTCTATTTTTGAACTCTCAATTTGATTCCATTGGTCAACATATCTTTCCTTCTGCCAGTAACATGCTATTTTGACAACTGTAGCTTTGTAATATGTTTGAAACTCAGGAAGTACAAATTCTACGACTGTTCTTCTTTTTCAAGATGTTTTTAACTATTTAGGGCCTCTTACCCTTCCAAACAAAGATAATTGGCTTTTCCATTTCTGCAAAAAAGACTGTTGGGATTTTTATTGGGATTGCATTGAGTCTGTAAATCATTTTGCGTAGAATTGACATCATAAAAATGTGTAGTCTTCCTTACCATGAACATGGAATGTCCTTCCATTTTTTTTAGGTCTTCTTTGATTTCTTTTAGCAATATTTTGTAGTTTTCTGTGTACAAGTTCTTTACATCCTTGGTTAAGTTTATTCCTATAAATTTGATTCTTTTAGTCGCTATTGTAAATGTAATTTCCCCCTTGATTTCCTTCTAGGGAAGAAGTGTATAGAAAAACTACTGATTTTTGCATGTTGATTCTCTCTCCTTTTTAAATTAGTATTCTCATTTTTTTCTGCTCTAATCTTTGTTATTTCTTCCTTCTGCTTGATTTGGGGTTAGTTTGCTGTTCTTTTTCTAGTTCCTCCTGATATGCAATTAGGCCTTCAGTTTTAGCTCTTTCTTCATTAATGTAGGCATTTATTGCTGTAAATTTACCTCTCAACACTGCCTTTGTTGTATCCCTTAAGTTTTAATATTCTGTGTTCTCATTTTCATTCATCTTGATATATTTACTGATTTCTCTTGCAGTTTCTTCTTTGACCCAATGATTGTTTAAGTGTGTGTTGTTTAACCTTTTTTGTCGATTTTCTATATCTCTGCCTGTTATTGATTTGCAGCTTTATTCCCTTATGATCATTGAAGGTGCTTTATATAATTACAGTCTTTTAAAATGTATTGAGACCTATTTTGTGATCCAACATGTGGAAATTCTGAAGAATGGTCCATGAGCAGATTGTATATCCTGCTATTTTCAGGTGCAATGTTTTGTATATGTCTGTCAGGTCCAACTTGTTTTTCATATTGTTCAAGTTCTGGTTCCTTGTTGATATTCTGTCTGTTGATGGGAGTGGCATGTTGAAGTCTCCAACTATTATTGTAGAGATGTCTGTTTCTCCTTTCAGTTTTGCTAGAGTTTGCCTCATGTATTTCGGGGCACTCTGGTTAGGTACATAAATATTTATGATTGTTATTTCTTCTTTGTGGATTGTATTTTTATTGATATACAATGTCCTTCCTTGTCTCTTTTAACAGTTTTGCTTTTGAAGTCTATTTTATCCAATATTAATATATCTGCCCCAGCTCTTTCCTATTTACTCATTTGTGAGGAATATCTTTCCCAACCTTTAACTTTCAAGCTATTTGTGTACTTGTGCCTAAGATGAGTCTCTTGTAGACAGCATAGAGATAGATCATATATATATATTTTTTTTTAACCTTTCTGCCAGTCTGTGTATTTTGATTTGAGAGTTTAGCCCATTAATAGTGAATGTTATTACTGCAATAGCAGTACTTAATTCAGCCATTTTGTCCTTTTGTTTATATGTGTCATATCTTTTTTTTTTTTTTTTTTGCCTCTCTTTACCTTTATTGCAACCCCCTTTTCTGTATAGTTGATCTTTGAGATATATCTGATCCCTTTTGCATTTCTGTTTATGTATATTTTTAAATTACTTTCTTTGTTGTAACCTTTGGGTTTATATTACACAACCTTCATCTATAACCTACTAATTTGAAAATATTCCAACTTAGCTTCAGTTGCATACATTTTCTGAGGCCTCATTTTTTCACACTACTCTAAGTCACTCTCACTTGTCTTTACCTATCAACCTGCAGTATACCTTTAGTAATTCTTGTAATGCATGGCTTTTGATGACAAACACTCTCAGTTTCTGTTTGTGAATATTTAAAATTCTCCCTTATTTTTGAAGGACAGTTTTGCCAGATAAAGAATTTTTGGCTGGCAGGATTTTTCTTTTAGTACCTTAATTATATCATACCAATGCCTTCTCACCTCCATGGTTTCTGATGAGAAATTGGCACTTAGTCTGATTGAGGACCTTTTGTATGTGACGACTCTCTTTTCTCTTGCTGCTTTCAGAGTTCTCTCTTTATCTTTCACATTTGACTTTCTGATTAGTATGTGTCCTGGAGTAGGTCTACTAGGATTCTTTTTGGAGTATGTTGTACTTCTTGGACATGTGTATTAATGTCTTTCATGGGGGTTGAGAAGTTTTTGGCCATTATTTCCTCCAATAATCTTTCTGCCCTTTTTCCCTTCTTTTTTCTGGATACCCAGGACACATATGTTTATGTACTTTGTGCTGTCACTGAAAGCCCTGAGACACTACTCAGTTTTTTTGTATTCTTCACTCTGTTTGTTTTTCTGATTATATTATATTGATTGTCCTGTCTTCTAGTTCACTGTTACTTCTGTCTGTTCAAACCTGCTGTTGTATACCTCCACTGTATTTTTAATCGGTACTATATTGTGCCTTTCATTCCCCTAATTTTTGGTTTTTTTTTTACACTTTTCAATTCTTCTTTATGCTTGTACATTGTCTTCTTAATATCCTTTATCTCTTTATGCATATATTCCTTCATCTCCTTGAACTTCTTTCATTAGTTTCGAATTCTGTTTCTCTGTGTTTTTTTTTTTTTTTTTTTTTTTTAAAGATTTTATTTATTTATTCATTTATCCCCCCCTTGCTGCTTGTGCTCGCTGGGTCAGCCAACCATGCCATGCGGGCGGGCCTGCCCTCACCAGGAGGTTTCGGGAACCGAACCCGGGGCCTCCCATATGGTAAACGGGAGCCCTACTGATTGAGCCACAGCCGCTTCCCTCTGTGTATTTTTAATGTGTTCTCTTGACTGAGCCATTTCTTGTTTCTTAGTATGGCTTGTAATTTTTTGCTGATATCTAAGCATCTGATTATCTTGATGAGTTAACTCTGAAGGTCAGTTTTTCCATTTAGGGTTTTGTTGATTGGCTTTGTGTTAAGGCTCTTCTTTGATGCTTAATCCAACTTATTCTGGAACTTTAGTATAGATTGTGTTTGATTAGATTTTCTCAACTCTTCTTTTTTTCATTTAAAAATTTTTATTGAAGTGTATCATACATGAACATACATAAACAATAAGTTTATAGTAAAAGTTGTGAACTTATAAAACAAACATGTATAACATCATATAGGGCTCTCTCAGCTTTTCTTCATCTTATTCTTGCCCTGGATATATAGTACAATTTTTAAGATTGTATTTTTTGTGTAATTATTTCAACTCTAGGAGAAAGCTTCCTTTCCTCTGTTTGTTCTCTGGGAATCTTGATCTGTTCTGTTTGTCTTTGTGGAAAAATTTTTCCCAAGATCCTATTATTTGTTCACATTCTCTCTATCACTCAGTGCCCTGTTTTCCTTATACTTTGAAGTTCTGGGACCCTCCAGTCTTACAGCAGTTCTGTTTAACTTCCCCTTTTTAAATGTTATTTTTGTCTGTGAGGTTTTTCTGCCTCCAGTTTCTTCCCCATTAGGGTATCCTGCCCTGGGTAACTAGATGGGGTCAATCCAGAAAGGTGAGTCACTCTAGAAAAGTCCGTTTGTATTTAGTGAGTCCAGCCGACAGTAACTGGCATTTGCCCGCTGTTCTGTAGTGGTTTCTCTTTCTTTCTCCCTCCACTTCCCCATTCCAGGGACCCTTTTATATGCAGCACTCCTCAGTGGCCAGTGTTAGGCCTAGGGTCTCTTCATACTTGGGTACCTGTGTCCGGATGTGTGTGGAATTGTATCTCACTGATGTGAATTCCTCCATGTCTGTGTCTTCAGCAGGAGGGACCCGGGATGGTGCCTCTGGAGAACTTCAAGCTGTACGCAAGTGAGGGGGAAATGAAGGACTGGCTGGTGTGAGATGGAAGTTTCCTACCTGTTATTTGTCTCTCTTTTTCAATTTAGCATTTGTGATGTCTTTCTCCAGTCTTTACCATCCTCCAGAATTCTAAGCAAGTAGAATCTGTCCTTCTGTTTACTGACTTTCTGGGAAAGTTTTTTGGGGGATGTCTTACATTGCCATATTGATGACATCCTTTTGGACCACTCTTTATTTTATATATCTGAGTCTTCTAGTAATCCTCTACCATAGACTCTTTGTTTACTATTTACTAGTGTCATTTATTGATATAGTACTTAATATTTTCTTAGAAACAACGAGCCTGTTAAATAAGATTTAGTCATTTATATAATGTATCTTAGGGAACTTGACATTTGAAATTGTCCAGTCTCCATAGGCATATGACTTTTCAATATTGTGTAGACATTCTCCCTCCAACCCCCCCATTTTCATATTTTTACCATTTTTACTTTAGCTTTTGACTGCGTTCTGGCCTAGGAGGAAAGTTCTTTTGAACTCTGCCCTTTTCACAAACCTTGTTTGCCATTATAGCAAGAGAAATAAAGCTTTTATATAGCTTTATATACATAAAGATAAATTTAGGAAGAGATATAAAACTTTCCTTTCTATCATTTTCTGTCCACATAGCCTCTTTTTCTGCCTTCAGTTTGAGCTTGCTTTTCCCTGGATTTAAGGATAGGGGTTGAGGGGAGGCCTTTGTTTTCATTCTTAGGCATCCTTCCTGCTTTGCCACCTAATTTTAAAAATTACGTTTGCTTTGGGACACCTTTAATCTCATTTTTCTTCTTTGAAATATGGTGCCTTTCCCCTCCCTCCTTAAAAATGTCCCCTTCATACCCTTCTTTCCCCCAACATACAGCACTTGGCTCTTCTATATCCATTTATTCTTTTTTTTTTTTTTTTTTTGTTCTGTCAGTAATCATTTATTAAGTACTCACTATGTGCCAGTCACTGTGTTCTAGTGACTAACTCTTATCTTCCTTTACAGTTAAGTTCAGTTTCTTGAGTAAAGTCTTTATCTGCTGATTCACCTTACTTTTGCCTCTACTTGCTCAGTTCTATTCCCACCTTTGTGCTCCATTTGGACTCAGAAAGAATGGTCGTTACCCTTAATGGCCAAAGCCAAGTCTCCATCCTCTTCCTCTTTGATTTTTCTCCTTCACTGGACACTGACCCCTGACTAATTGATGTTTTTTTTTTTCCTTTGTAAAGGAAGCTGAAGTTACTATCCCACATTTTTTATTGTGTTTTTTCAGTCTCTCTACATTTTTTACTCTTTCTTTTTCTTTTTTCCCCCTCTATCTGGAGTTTCTATTATTTTGTCTTTAGCCTTTATCTTCTTTTGTCTTTCTCCATGGAAAAACTCATTTACTCTCATGGATTCAGCTCTCATTTTTCTGACAGTTCTCTTTCCAATCATGACTTCTACAATTAGTTTCACTTATTTTCTTCACGCTACCTGTTGGAGACCTTTAGAGTTCATGGATATATCATTCTTGAGAAATCCTGGAGATCCTTGGCAGGTAGTTGGTCGTTTTATCCAAGCATCCACTTTCATTGTATGTTCTGTGTGGATAGACAGCTAAGTTGATTGCATGGCATTAGAATCTCAAGATGGTTTTTAAAGTTTCTATTCATTTTTGTATATTCAGTAACTCTTGTGAAGTAATTAAAAATCACGTTGCTTTATGAAAAATGCTTTGCAAAGAATGCCGGCCGTTAATGCAATGATAAAAATGAAGAGAAAATAAAAGATATGCCTAGGCATGGATTTTTATTTCCCAGATAACTATACATTTGAATAGAATAAATAATAGAATTTGAGAATTATCCATTGCTTTTGTAGCAATAGCTACAAAATCCCTTTATGTTCTATATGGAAACAGGAAAAAGGATTTGTGAAATTGTTTCAGCATGTGGAATTTTGGCTACAGTGAAAGTTACTAATGTGTATCACTTGTAAATGTTAAAACTAGTAACTATGTTTATTTTACTGGCAGCTTGACAAATCTAAAATTAAAATAATGATCTACTTTCCCAGACTGACTTCCTTCCTTAGTTAGTATCATTGTTCTACTTAGTCTTAAAACCTTGGCAGCATTCCGTGATTCTTATTCCTTTCTCTCTTGTGCCTCTGTATTCCATCACTTCTTTATTCTTTTTGTTGCTTCTGATGATTTATTTCTGTTCTTATTTCTCCGACCATAGTTCAGGGCTTTAACTTATTCCAGATCATCCCTCACTATCTATTTTACACACTATCCATAGTAATGTTCCTAGAACATTGCTTTGGTCATTTTACTTCTCTCCTTAGAGGCTTACTTTGGTTCTCCTCTGAGAATCATAAAAGTTTTATTTCCCTTAAATTTGTATTCACGTACCTCTGCTATCCTGTTTCTTCATCCTTACTTCAGATGCTTTACAACAAATAGCTTTGACTGTATCCTAGAGAGCTTTTCCTGCTGAGGCAATGTATTATTCAGCCAAGGGGGTACTGATGTAAAATACTAATAATCGGTTGGCTTTTATAAAGGGTATTTATTTGGAGTAGAAGCTTACAGTTACCAGGCCATAAAGCATAAGTTTCTTGCTTCACCAAAGACTGTTGCCATGTGTTGGAGCAAGACAGCTGCTGATTTTACCAGGATTCAGGCTTCTTGGGTTCCTCTCTTCCTGGGGCTCCATTTCTCTCTGGCTCAGCTCCTTTGTTTCCTCCATAAAGTCAGCTGTAGACTATGAGGCTCTCTAGCCTTAGCCTTTCTCCACAAAGCCAGCTGTGAACTGTCAGGCGAAAGGTTCCTCTCTTTTCTTGGGGCCTTTTCTCCTTCCTCACGACCAAGTTCCTCTGTATGTTTACTTCCCGGGGCTCCAGCTCCAGACTCTGCAATAGAACTCCAACTCAAAAACTCCAACTCTGTCTTTTGCTATGTCTTTTACCTTTGATTCCCCACCCACCAAGGGGCGGGGCTCAGTGCCCTACTGATGTGGCCCAATCAAAGTCCTAATCATAACTTAATCATGCCCAGATGAACAGACCAGTTTACAAGCATAATCCAATATCTATTTTTGGAATTCATAACTGTATCAAACTGCCAAACTGCTACAGGCAATCAGATGGATGTGTTCTTATTTTTTGTTTCTGCTACTATCCTTGTTGGAAATATTTTTTCCATCTTCTCTGTGCCAAATCAAATCCTTCCCATTCTTTAAAGCCTAGCTTAAATTCCTACTTTAATAAATCCTTCTTCTGTACTTAGTTTGTGTTTAATTATCTACTGCCAAGTATTGTTTACCCTTGCCCATGTCTGTTTATTTAACTATTAATAAATTGTAAGCTTCCAACAGTTAGAAACTTTGTCATGTGTCTTTGTTATCCTTGTAATGGCTACCACAGTGCTATGAACATAGTATGTGCTTAATTTTTTAATGACATGCATGCTGAGAGCAATCTTTGATTTGATATAATCCTGTGAGATAATGCTTTTTATCCTAAGCAGTGAATGGAGAGGATGGGAAAAAGAAAAAAAAAATCAAACATTGTTTCCCCCAATTTATCCTATATATTTTAAAAATAGTATATCCTTTCATTTCCTGATTTCTCTCATTTTTTTTTCTCCCTATGTTCCCATAATTTTTTTTTTTAATTAATTAATTTTTTTAGATACTGGGGACCGGAGATTGAACCCGGGACATCTATATGTGAGAAGCTGGCGCTCATCCACTGAGCCATGTTGGCTTCCCTGAGTTGGTTTTTTCGTTTGTTTTGCTTGTTGTTTGTTTTTTTTTTAGGAGGCACTGGGAACCAAAACCCCGACCTCCTATGTGAGAGATAGGATCTCAACTGCTTGAGCCACATTTGCTACCCCCATAAATTTTTAAAATTCCCAAAATAGAGCAGTATTAGAGAGTATAACTTAAACTAGTTTGTAGAAGTTCCCCAAAGTAATATATTGCAGGTACTAGAAAGGGAGTACTTTCCGGTATTTCAAAGCATCCCCAAATGAAATTTGATTTCCTTGGAAGGTTGTATGTTTACTGTAACTGGGATGGTTATGAAGAGGCTGGACAACAACTTGGTAATGTATAGCAAGGATTCTAGCATTGAATGGGAAATGGGTATAGTTTAGATGACTCTGAAGTTGCTTTCATTCTTGGTATTCTCTGATTATATACTCAGTTTAAATGTTAATTCTGTGCTAAATAATCTAGGTAGAATTTAATGAGTATAATTAAAGAAATAATAAGCTATTTGAAGAAAAGGGCTTATATCCCCATACAGAGGGCTCTCTTTCATAGAAAATTGCTAGATGTTGTTGAATGTATGAATAATTATTGAAACATAATTATTAATTTTTTTACGTATAATATTTTAGAGGTGTTGTAACTTGCTTCCCTGCTATGTGTGAATATAATAATGATAGAGCATAGAAGTCATAGTTAAAGCACTGGCCTGGTACTCTGTAGACCTTGGTCTGGTTCTGGCTGTATTAGCTATTATTAGTGACTTTTTTTTTTTCTCCAATATTATCAGTATCTAGTGATATGTTACTTTCTAATATTCTCAAAATGTTGCTGACTATTTTTTATAGTGATTAAATTTATTATTTATTATAGTGTTTCTAAATTTTCTAAATTTTTAAAAGCATACTACAGTATGCAAAAAGGGCCTACCAGACAGCAGAATGGAGGAAGATGTTGCACTGAGAAAGAAAAGTAGTTTGTGACTAGAGTGCTGATGAGTGCAGTTAAGTGTGTTCTAAGGGGTGAAGGTGAAAAGTTGCAGCCACAGGCTGGTTTGGACTTGATCCTATGAGGGATAGTGGGCAGGGATAGGAAGGGACAGGGTGCCCTTAAAATATTAAAAGTGGAGGGGTGACATTTGATGTTCCTTTTAAAAAGGTAAATTTGATGGACTTGATCCTGCAGTAGTATAGGCAAGAGGTAACTAGATCCTGAACTAAGGTGGTGGCAGTAGGGTTGATTAAGGCGGGGAAGGGCTATGGGAGGCACTAAAAAAATATTAAGGAGTTAGGATCATCAAGACTTCTGATGAGAGCAGGAAGAATCCAAGATGACTCTTGGACTAGGACCTTGAGCAAGTGGAATGAAAGTAATGGTTTATTCCTGGACTTCAAATAGTGTAGAGTTTCATAGTAAGTGAGACAAAAGAATGTGATGTGAAACTTTTTCAATTTTTGTCACAGCTCTGTTTAATTTCATTGCTTAAAAAAAAAAAAAAAAGAACATATTCTCTGAAAGGCACCTAACCTAATTTGTAGCAAATAGCAAATTGTTGCAAAAGAGAAATCAAGATCGGAAAATATATAGTTGTGAAAAGGTTTAAAAATTGGTATCTCTAATTCATCATTGAAAAATTTCTCTATTTAAGTAAGTGTGGTTGACTTTATTATTAAGAACAATAATTAAAACAAAGAGACTAACTCCCTTATGAAACAGTTTTACAAAATCTGAGGGAATGGACTCTATTAAATATTTCCAAAGAGTTCCTGAGACCAAAAATGGTGGCCCTTCTTTTCCAGCAGCTGGAATCCAAAAGGTCTTGAAACCAGTCCTGAAAGCCTTGCTCCTATGCAAGAATTCCTGGTGGCTTTTGAGAGGAAGATAGAGAACTATTCTGGAAAATTTCAAGAGGTAGTAGAGGTGAGTCACCAACATGAAGAATTTGTTCAGGGACTACAAAGATTCATTTTCTCTTTGTAATTAAAGGATTTTTTTTTCATAATATATATTCAGCTAAGGCCCCCTCCTTCACAAACACAAAAATACTAAACTTTCAAGGAGCTTGTTTCAATGATGTGATCTTTAGCAACAATAATATTTCTTTAAGAAGATGATGATACCTAGGAAAGGCATGGTAAATAAATGCCATGATTACGTTTTTAAAGTGTATTTTGAATGTCAGATGTGTTTGGATGAAATTTTAAAAATTGTATTAATATTTATAACCTTTTTGATTATCAGAAGACCTTGTTGCTTTTAGTTTTATAAGGAAGGACAAATGTGAAGAGAAATTATCCTTGCTCTGATTCTGATGCTGCTTGCATGTCCTAGCTAAGCTCCATCTGGAGAGTATTTTATTTAAAAACAAAACAGGATTAAGATAGCCCCGTCTAATTATTTTGTTCAATTTTAGGGAATTGGAAATACATAGACTTGGTACAAATTTCAAAGGGTACAAAAGTTTTAATGTGAAAAGTCTCCCTCCCACTTTAGTCATCTAATTTCCCTAACTAGAAGTTAGCCTATTTATCAGTTTCTTGTGTATTCTTCCTAAAATATTTTATGCATATATACAAACAAGTAGGTGTTATACATTTATAGCCCTCCTTATATCTTTACTCAAAAATCTTATGACTTGGAAGTAAGATTCTTCTTTCCCTCTGTGTTTTCTTTCAAAATTGAGTAGAAGAATTTTATTTTAAGGAATTTTACCTTTATTCCTCTAGGCTTAAACTACTATCCTGTTAAACACTAGTGTTTAAGATTCTGTCAATTATTTTAAAGTTTTGCATTTTTGCCATTGGGAATTTGGCATATATAATCACCACAGGGAATTTAGCATATCTAATTGCCACTATGTAACTTAATCATTTATACCAAAACAGTTAGTAATCTTAGTCCTTTCTTTTGTAGAAGCTATTTATTATTTTTTTTTACTTATCTCATTTTTAAAACAACCAGTAAACTCCAAAGGGCAAATCAATTTACACATTAAAAAGAATTATTTATGAAAACTGTGCAGATAGCTTCCTGAATTAATGTGTAAGTGTGAATTTTAATTTTATTATAAATGGCTGTTGACCAGACACATCTCAGTATCTGAGTGGAAAGTGAAGTTAACAGTACAGGGTCAGAGATAAGGGGAAGGTATTGAGGAAGGGGGGAAGATGAAAAAGATGAGGAAAGTTGAAGTCCAAGGAGTCATACTTCTTAGATATAGCAGCTGAGTCTGTAATGGATTACATTTGGCTTTATTTGGGCTAGGACAAATAGAATTCCTACCCTGAAGTAGTTTTATTACTTATTTGGAGTTCACAAAGATCTCTACTTCCCAAGATTTTGGAAGGTTAAAAAATATTTTTTCAACAAGTTTTGTTCTCAGGGGAATGAATTATTAAGCTCAATCTTGGAATTTCAGGTGCCCTGCCACTTTTCTTGCCTTTATCATGTTTATTATTATTTCATGATATTAACAATGACTTGATCTTGGGCACATTAGATTTCTGTCTGTTCTTGTTACCTTTTATCTTCACACATTTATTTTGGGGCTCTGTTTTCAGAGCTGCTTAATTACCATTTTTGTCACTGGAGCAGCTCCATTGACATAAAACAGTGACTTTCTTTTTTAACATATACAGAATTGATATATAAAAACAAACAAAATTTCCTATTGTATTTATTTGCCTCCTTATTGAATCTGCCTGTTTTCTTCATCTGTTCCCACTTTTAAAAAAAATTGATAATGGAGTCAACTAAACTATAACACACAAATCTTAGATATTTATATTCCTTGTAATTAAACACCAATATATATATATCAGGCAAAGATTGACAACACTAATAAGAGAAATAGACAAATCCACAATCCCAGCTGGAGCCTTCAATAAATTATTCAGTAAATCAACTTTTTAAAAAAACAAATCAATTTTATTGATGCATATTAATAAAGCATACAATTCATCCAACGTGTACAATCAGTGGTATTTGGTATAATCATATAGTTGTGTGTTCATCACTTCAGTCATTGTTAGAGCATTTTCATTATGTCAATAATAATAATAAAAAACAGACAAATGAGAAAATTCGTCACTTCTCAATCTCTATTCTTCCCCCACTGTACATAGCTGCTGTTTCAGGCTATTCAATCCAAAGTGTATAATCAATGGCTTTTAGTATAATCACAATGTTGTACATTGATCATCTAAAAAATTTTAGAACAATTTCATTACTCTGAAAAGAAAGATTCCGCACCCCTTAGCAATTTCTTCCTCAGATCTACATAACCACTAATCCTATTTCATCTTTATAAATTGATTTATACACATTGATTTTTGTTGTATTTGTTAATTATGTTATTTTTAATTTTTTAGTTTATTAAATTTAACAAATATGATAGAATATATGCCATTTAAAACCTTAACTTGGCAGCTGCAATTCTCTTCAGTCTTTGCAAAGCATAAAAAACTTGGAACGGTTTAGTTTTATTATTTTTAGTGCTGAAACTAGGAATGAGTGAAATGTTTTCTATTTAGAAAGATTCAGAAGTAGAAATGTTTCATCTACATTAGATTGTGATGACAGTATATTAGGTTGTAGATGTTATGCTTTTCAGCAATTAAGTTCAAATAGTGTTTTTTGAAATTGATCTAAAGTTATGTAAGAGGTTTTGGGCAGACATTCTTCTATGTACTAGCTTATATAAAGAAACTAAAACTTAGATTATGAATTGATGAGGACAAAATACTTCCCCCCACCCCGCCACAGTTTCCCTATTAACATTTTGCAATAGTGTGGTACCTTTGTTAGGATTCACGAAACAATATTATAATTATGCTGTTAACTTTAGTTCACTGTTTACATTGTGTTGTACAGTACTATGTTTTTTTCTTTGTTTGTGTGGTGACTTATATACAACCTAAAAATTTCCTCTTTTTCTCCTTTTCAAATATAGTTTAGTGATATTAATTACATATGCAAAGTTGTGCCTCCATTTCCATTGTCCATGGCCAAAGCTTTTTCATCACCCCAAACAGACATTCTATACCAATTAAACAAGAATTCTCTAGTTCCCTTCCCCTTTTGGTCCCTGGTGACCTGTATTCTAGTTCCTGACTTCATGAATATGTTTATTTTGCCTATTTCATACGGAAGGTCATATAATATTTGTTCCTTTGTAGAGGACAAAATACTTTTAATAGTAGGAATAGTAGGTTTTAGGGTTCTTAAATGTGGTTTATTTTCAGGTGAACCCTGCCTTTGCAATTTTATTTATTTTTTATTTTTTTTAAAGATTTATTTTTATTTATTTTTTCCCCCTTGCTGCTTGTGCTTTCTGTGTCCATTTGCTGTGCGTTTTTCTGTGTCTGCTTGTCTCCCTTTGTTGTGTCATCTTGGTGTGTCAGCTCACCGCGCCGCACAAGGTGGCTTGCCTTCACCAGGAGGCCCTGGGAATTGAACCCGGGGCCTCCCATATGGTAAACGGGAGCCCAACCAATTGAGCCACAGTCGCTTCCCTTTGCAATTTTAATGGTGGTAATTTAACATAAAGTTGGTTGAATCAAAAAAGTACACTATAAATTTTATCTTTCTAGGTACATAGATTGTATAAAGTGAGGACGGTGAATTTAATGAGAAAAGTAAACAAATTTAAAATTATGTTCTACCTGAATGGCATTTATCCTAAGTATGAAGTGTACTGTTTATTTATTTCTCAATATACTAATGTTTTCCTTAAAGTAAAAGAGTGTTACCTTTGTATTTAATATGTTCTTACTATCATTTCTTAATTTGTCAAGAATATCAATATATTTTTCTGCTCACTGGATGCTTGACTTATTTTTTCTTGTGCTTTTTAAAAGCCCAATTTTGAGATGAACGATAGTTTTTGAAGTAAATAAATGTCCATTTAAAAATATTTTTGAAACATACTTAATATAATCTTTGAGTTGAGTAATTCAGTTGTCTTTTTCCCTTTTTCATACTTGAAGTGTGAGAGAAAGAAAAAATGTATTAATTGGCAGAGAGTGATATGACTTCTCTACAGCCAAGGAATTTTCAAAATAATTATTTTTCTCGTCTTTTTCAAATTTGGTTCTAATCTGTATGCAAGTGTCCCTCTTATTGGGGAAGCAAAAATAGGTTTGAAAATTTTAAGCTTTTCAGAATGATGCATAGCATCAATTCCCAGGAATTGATTCCTGGCTCAATTCCTAGGAACTAGATGATAGAAGATATGGTAGCCAGTTCATTATACCAATACTTAAATCTTCTACTGGTGAAAAAATACTTGTACGTAAAAATCTTTTTTAAAAGATGCCATTTACCATCCCTTCTTTGCAACTAGTCTGCTCACAGCTCTGGAAAACTGAATTCTTTAATTGCCAAAAAATAAGCAACTAAATTTTTCCTTTTTAACATTCAGTGCATTTTGCTGAAGCACTTTGGATGAAAGAATATAAAAGAAAAGGAATACGGTTTTAATAACAGGAATGATGTTTTAGTGATGGTGGGAACACTTCTATCTTATGTTAAGGGAACTTAATTTAACCAGCAGGTACATGGTGGGTAAGGATTGGGAGAGAGGGATCCTAGTCTCAGCCCTGACACTGATTTGCTGTTGGACTCAACAGAAAAATATAATCTCTCTGTGCTTCCATTTCCTCAGCTGTAAAAATTAAAACTGAACCTCTCAAGTAAAGAGCCTGGTATTTCAAAGCCCTGCTGGACAAAGTCTCTGGTTCCAAAGGAGGAAGTCTGAGGCTTCTGAACTACTGATGGCTGATGTTGATTCTATCATGAGTTGAGCACTCATGGAGACTGATAATCTTGGGTCTGTTACATAACATTTTGTGGAATCAATTTCTTTCCACTAAAGTTAGGGTAACAGTGCCTATCTAAGTTTGTTATGAAGTTTACAAATGCTAATATATGTAAAGTGTAGAGGCTAATGCTTGACACTCGCTTATTAGGTAATTTTCATTATTTTCTTCTGCAAGTCACCAGGCAGATCTTGCTCTTCCTGGTCAATAGAACAAATTCACATCAGAGTTCTCTAGGTCCTTACCTGTAGAGTCTTCAAACCTTGAGGATAGCTAGCTTGTACCATATTCCTTATCACCTCCCCAAATGCTAGCTCCTTTTTTTGTCTCCCTTGCCTAACTCCCATTCCTGAATTGTTCTACCTTTATTTCCAGTGATTCTTCCATGGCTCACCTCCCTTCCACTCTTTTCTATTCTACCTTTTAGAAACATAGAGACTGTATCTGAGCTTACCTTTGTGTTCCTTTTCTTCACAAAGTGATCTCTGCATCTGTGATGTAATTGAATCATCCTTTTCCCCAGTTTCAAACCCAAACACACATATATACCTGTACCCAGTCACTTTTTGGCAGCCATCTCCTGTAGAAATGGAGTTTTCTTTCATATCCATTATGCCCTCTCACTCATGTGTATAAATGAAGGCCATTTAATTTCTGAATATTAATTTTTATCCGGCTACTTATATTAATATATACCTTGTCATTTTAAATAGCTTTTCGGTTGATTTTGTTTTTTCTCCTAGGTAAAAATAAAATCACATAATTTGCAAGAATTATTTTACCTCTCCTTTTTGGCTTTTATGCCTTTTTTCCCCTTCTGTCTAATTTTGATGGATAGCAGTCTCAGAACAATATAAATAAGTTGTTGTCACGTGCATGTATGTCTTATTCCTGATTTTTTTATTTTACTAAAGTAAAATATTAATGACCTACACTAGAGATGTAAAATCATTGAATATAAAATCATAGTCATTGAATATATACTATCCCTGATTGTATGAAATACCTCTATTTTATGTACTAAAAAGAAAAATATGATCTGTCCTTTGTAAAATGCATTTCAATTACAGAGATGTTAAAGTGAAAAAAATGTAACTGAGAATTGATGATAAGGGTATATATAATAGATAACAATTTTAATCTTATTAAACATTAAAAAAAATCTTATTTAATCTTATTAAATTTTCTGTTGAAATTTCCATTTACTCTTTCTTGTCTGATAGAAACTTTTGATATTTTCTTTCAGAACTGTATCTTGTTTAATTTTTACTTCATTACAGATTATTGTGCAAACTAAGAGGCTTTTTTTCTTTGCCTAGTTCTTCCCAAATGTTTAATAATATTTTTATGATTATGTAACTTTATCATCTGTGGGAATAGTCCCAGATTCCTACCATGGAACAATGATACAGCATCATTTGAATGTTTGAGATAGGAAACATTTTGGATAATCTTTATTCATTAGGGCAACCTATGCTGCAAGTTTTTTTTTAACTCTTCTTCGCCCACACAGGATTACATATTCATTCTACTCATACTGACTTCATGCTTGTAGAACCATGACATATTAGAACCATCTGCCTGTTTCTGTCAGTTTACTGCCTCTTTTTACTTCCCATCCCCCATTACTTCATTTTCTCATCTCACAGGAATGACTTAGAAGTCTAGCTATATTTTTTATTAGAGAAGTTGTGAGCTTACAAAACAGTCATGCATAGTATGCAGAATTCCTGTACATCACCCCTCTACCACACCTTACATTGTTGTGGAACATTTGTTAGAGATTATAAAAGATCATCATCAGACTGTTAACACTAACTATGGTCCATAGCATACATTT
The DNA here is from genome assembly GCA_026826555.1 of Tolypeutes matacus. Taxonomy (NCBI): domain Eukaryota; kingdom Metazoa; phylum Chordata; class Mammalia; order Cingulata; family Chlamyphoridae; genus Tolypeutes; species Tolypeutes matacus. Next base: position 938,333 of record JAKSZT010053789.1, on the reverse strand, counting down.
GGTATATGTTTTCCATATACCCCCTATTTTAACACTATGTATTAGTATTGTACATTTTTTATAGTTCATGAGAGAACACTCATATTTGTATTTCTAACCACAGTCCATCTTCCACCACATGGTTCACTGTGTTACACAGTCCCATGCCTTGTACAGTCTATCCAAAGTCTACACTCAGTGGCACTCACTTTCATCACAGAGTTGTGCAGTCATGGTCTCTGTAAATTTCTGAGGTTTTCCTTAGTCCAAAAAGAAAAAATCCCATACACCCCTTTTATTGACCCTTAGTGTCGATACAGTACCTTCTTTGACACTGATGCAAGAATATTAAAATATTGCTGTTAACTATAGTCCATAGGTTACATTAATTGTATTTTTCCATGCATCATCATATACTTACCACCTTGTAATAGTCATATACATTTGTTCTCGTTCATAGAAGAACATTCTTTTATTTGTTCTAGTAACCTCAGTCCTCATCCACCTCTGGGTTCATTAAGTTATTCAGTCCCGAGATTATTCTCTAGCTTTCTTTCAAATGACATTTACATCCCTAGACTACCCCTTTCAGCCACAGTCCCATTTATAAATCAGCTGTGTTAGTTATATTCACTATAACGTGTTACCACTGATTCTATCCATTTCCACACTTTTACAGTCAAGCTAATTAAAAATTCTGCATACATTAAGCATCAGTACCCCTTCTTATCCCTAATCCTGTCTCCTAGTAACCTATACTCTAGGTTTTGAATCCATGTGTTTGTTCTTTGTATTTAGTTCATATTAGTGAGAACATATAATACTTGCCCTTTTCGTGTCTGGCTTATTTCACTAGCATAATGTCCTCAAGGTTCATTCCTATATCGTATGTGTCCCAGTTTCATTTCTTTTTAGAGCATGGTATTCTATCGTATGTATATACCACATTTTGTTTATCCATTCATTGGTTTATGGACACTTGGGTTGTTTCCATCTTTTGGCAATTGTGAATAATTCCACTATGAACATCTATGTGCAAATGTCTGTTCGTGTCATTGTGTGTGTTACTGTCATGTGTGCAAATGTCTTTTTGTGTCACTGTATATGTCTAGTAGAGGGATTGCTGGATCATGTGGCAGGTCTGTGTTTAGCTTCCTGAAGAACAGCCAAACTGTCTTCCACAGAGGCTGCACCATTGTATATTCCACCACAGTAAAGGAGTGTTTCTCTTTCCCCACATCCTCTCCAGCACTTGTTTTCTGTTTTTTTTTTTTTTAATAATGGCCATTCTGTGAGGTGGGAGATGATATCTCATTGCATTATTGATTTGCATTTCTCTAATAGCTGTGATATTGAACATTTTTTCATGTGCTTTTGGCCATTTGTATGTCCTTTTTGGAGAAATGTCTGTTTAAGTCTTTTGCCTATATTTTAATTGGATTGCTTATTCTTTTATTGTTGAGTTGTTTGATCTCTTTATATAGCATGGAAATTAAACCCATATGCGATATGTGGTTTCTAAATATTTTCTCTTATTGAGTGGGCTGCCTTTTTACCTTCTTGACCAAGTCCTTTGAAGCACAAGAGTGTTTAAGTTTGAGGAGGCTCCATTTATCCATTTTTTTCTTTTGTTGCTCATGCTTTCAATGTTAGATTTAAGAAACCACCACTTACCACCAGGTCTAAAGATGTTTCCCTACTTTTCCTCCAGGAACTCTATGGTTCTACCTTTTATATTTAGGTCTTTGATCCATTTTGAGTGAATTTTTTTTGTTAAATTTAAAGATTTATATTGTTTATTTATTCCACACACATACACACCCCATTGTTTGCGCCTGCTGTCTGCTCTCTCTGTCCACTTGCTTTGTGCTCTTTGTGTCTGCTCGTCTTCTCTTTAGGAGGCACTGGGAACTGAACCTGGGACCTCTCATGTGGGAGAGAGGCACTCAATCTCTTGAGTCACCTTCGCTCCCTGCTTTGTTGTCTCTTTCATTGTGTTTCCTCTTTGTGTCTCTTGTTGCATCATCTTATTGTGTCAGCTCATTGCGCCAGCCCATCATGTCAGCTTGCTGCTTGCTCGTCTTCTCCAGGAGGCACCAGAAACCGAACCCGGGACCTCCCATGTGGTAGGCAGGAGCTCAATCACTTGAGCCACATCCACTTCCCTTAATGATATTTAGTCTTCCAGTCCATGATGGACTGTCCTTCCATTTATTTAGGCCTTCTTTGATTTCTTTTAGTAATGCGTTGTAGTTTTCTGAATTCAGGTCATTTATGTCCTTGGTTAAGTTTTTTTCTAATATTTGATTCTTTTAGTTGCTACATTAAATGGGATGTTTTTCCTCACTTCCTCCTCAGATCAGATTGCTCTTTACTGGTGTATAGAAACATTATTGATTTTTTGTATTAATCTTGTATCTTAAAACTCTGCTGAACTCGTTTTTTAGCTCTAGTAGCTTTGTTGTAGATTTTTTGGGACTTTAGGTACAGAATTATACCATCTGTGAATAGCGAAAGTTTTAGTTCTTTCTGTCCAATATGGACGCCTTTTACTTCTTTCTCTTGCCTGATTTTTCTAGCTAGACTCTCTAGCACTATATTGAACAACAGTAGTGACATTGGGCATCCTTATTCATGATCTCAGGGAGAAAGCTTTCAGTCTTTCACCATTGAGAGTACAGTGTGAGCTGTGCGTTTTTCATATATACCCTTTATCACGTTGTGAAAGTTTCCTTCAATTCCTATCTTTTGGAGTTTTTTTTTTTTTTTTTAAATCAAGAAAACATGCTATATTCAGGATCATGTTATTTCTTTTTTATTGATTTATTAATGTGGTGTATTATGCTGAATGATTTTATTGTGTTGAACCAACCTTACATGCCTGATTTAAAACCCACTTGATCATGAGGAATAATTCTTTTAATGTGTTGTTGGATTCAATTAGCAAGTATTTTTGCATCTGTATTCATTTGGGAAGTGGGACTGTAATTTTCTTTTTTTGTAATATCTTTACTTGGCTTTGGTATTAGGGTGATGTTGGCTTCATAGAATAAGTTTGGTAGCATTCCTTCCTGTTCAGTGGTTTGGAAGAATTTGAGTAAGATTGGTATTAAATCTTCTTTGAATGCTTGGTAGAATTCACCTGTGAAGCCATCTGGTCCTGGGCTTTTCATTTTGGGGAGTTGTTTGATGACTGCTTCATTCTCTTGTGATTGGTTTTCTGAGGTCTTTTATTTCTTCTAGGGTCAGTGTAGGTTGTTCGTATGTTCCTAGGAATTTTTCCATTTCATCTACATTGCCTAGTTTGTTGGTGTACAGTTGTTCATAGTATCCTCTTATGATCTCTTTTATTTCTGTGGAGCCAATAGTAATGTCCCAGTTTTCATTTCTTATTTTATTTATTTGCGTATACTCTCTTTTTTCTTCGTCAGTCTACCTAAGGGTTTGTCAATTTTGTTAATCTTATTGAAGAACCAACTTTCGGTTTTGTTAATTCTCTCTTATATTTTTGTTTTCATTTATTTCTATTCTGATCTTTATTATTTCATTCCTTCTGCTTGCTTTCTGAATAATTTGCTGTTTTTTTCCTAGTTCCTCCAGCTGGGTAGTTAGGTCTTTGATTTTTGCTCTTCTTTTTAGTGTAAGCATTGATGGCTATAAATTTCCCTCTTGGCATTGCCTTTGCTGCATCCGATAGTTTTTTTTTTTTTTTTTTTTTTTTATTTATTTGCTTTTTCCCACTCCCTCATTGTTTGCACTTGCTGTGTCTGTTAATCTTCCTTGTTTCTTTAGGAGGCACCGGGAACTGAGCCTGGGACCTCTGATGTGGGAGGGCTGTGCCTAATCGCTTGAGCCACCTCCACTCCCTGCTTGGTTGTGTCTCTCATTATGTTTTTCCTCCCTGCATCTTTTGTTGCATCATCTTGTTGCGTCGGCTTGCCATGCCTGCCCATCCCGTCAGCTTGCTGTTTTCTTTAGGAGGCACTGGGAACCTCTGCCCCCTGCTTTGTTGTGTCTCTCATTATGTTTACCTTCTTGTGTCTGTTGTTGTGTCAGCTTGCCATGTCTACCTGTTGCGCCAGCTTGCTGTCTTCTTTAGGAGGCACCGGCATCTGAACCGGGGACCTCCCATGTGGTGGGTGGGAGCCCAGTTGCCTGAGCCACATCTGCTTTTCCCATAGGTTTTGATATGTTGTATTCTCCTTTTCATTTGTATCAAGATATTTTTTTATTTCTCTTGCAATTTCTTCTTTGACCCACTGATTATTTAATAGTGTGTTGTTTAACCTCCATATATTTGTGAATTTTCCCATTTGCTGATGGTTGTTGATTTCTAGCTTAATTCCATTATGATCAGAGAAGTGCTTCGTATAATTTCGATCTTTTAAAATTTACTAAGATCTGCTCTGTGACCCAACACATGGTCTGTCCTGGAGAATGGTCCATATGTACTTGAGAAGAATGTATATCCTGCTGTTTTGGGGTGCAATGTTCTATATATATCTATTAGGTTTAGTTCATTTATTATATTATTCAAGCTCTCTGTTTCTTTATTGATCCTCTGCCCAGATGTTCTATCCAGTGATGAGAGTGGTGTATTGAAGTTTCCAGCTATTATTGTAGAGACGTCTATTTCTCCTTTCAGTTTGCAAGTGGTTGCCTTGTATAATTTTAGCCATCTGATTAGGTTCATATGCATTTACGAGTGTCATTTCTCCTGGTGAATTGTCCCTTTTATTGGTATATAATGCCCTTCTTTGTCTCTAATAACAGCTTTTCTTTTAAAGTCTATTTCATCTGATATAAGTATATCTACCAAAGCTCTTTTTTGGTTACTGCATGCGTGGAATCTTTTTCCAGCCTTTCACTTTCAGTCTATTGGTATCCTTGTCTAAGGTGAGTCTCCTGTGGAGAGCATGTAGATAGCTCATATTTTCTTGTCCATTCTGCTGGTCTTTGTCTTTTGATTGGGGAGTTTCATCTATTAACATTCAATGCTGTTACTGTAAAGTCAATTTTTACGTCACCCATTTTGACCTTTGAGTTTTTTTGTCATTTTATTTTCACCAGTCTTTCTACACTTTGAGTTATTTTTACTGATATAATCTTCCATTCTAGACTTTCTTCCAAGTGTCTCTTTCCTGTCTTTTCTTTTCAGGCTGTAGCACTCCCTTTAATATTGCCTATAAAGCTGGTCTGTTGGTTACAAACTCTGTAAGTTTCTGTTTTTCTGTGAATATTCTAAACTCATCCTCATTTTTTTTTTTTTTACTTTATTTTGTACATTTAATAATTGAAAATATAAACAATTAAAAACTAAAAAGTAAACACAGATGAATAAATATATACATTTCTCAAATGTAATGGATACATATAAACTTGTTTTTGAATCATACAATATGTTACACAATATATTTGGTTCATAGTAACACATTCATACAGTATTTGTCTTTTTGTGTCTGGCTTGCTTCACTCAACATAATGTCCTCTAGGTTGATCCATGTTGTCATATGCTTTACAACTTCCTTTCTTCTTACAGCTGCATAATATTCCATTGTATGAATAGACCACAGTTTGTTTATCCATTCTTCTGTTGATGGACACCTAGGTTGTTTCCACCTTTTGGCAATGGTGAATAATGTTGCTATGAACATCAGTGTGCAGATTTCTGTTTGTGTTACTGCTCTCAGTTCTTCTGGGTATATACCCAGTAGTGGTATTGCCAGGTCATGTGGCAAGTTTATATTCAACTTCCTTAGGAACTGCCAAACAGTCCTCCACAGTGGCTGTACCATTCTGCATTCCCACCAATAGTGAAGAAGTGTTCCTATCTCTCCACATCCTCTCCAACATTTGTAGTTCTCTGTCTTTTTAATATTGGCCATTCTGATAGGTATGAAATGATATCTCATTGTAGTTTTGATTTGCATTTCCCTAATCATGAGTGATGTTGAGCATTTCTTCGTGTGTTTTTTTGCCATTTGTATTTCTTCTTTGGAGAAATGTCTATTCAAGTCTTTTGCCCATTTTTTAATTGGGTCATTTGTCTTTTTATTGTTGAGTTGTAACATCTCTTTATATATCCTGGATATTAAACCCTTATCAGATATGTGATTTCCAAATATTTTTCCCATTGAGTTGGCTGCCTTTTCACCCTACTGACAAAGTCCTGTGAGGTGCAAAAGTGTTGAATTTTGAGGAGGTCCCATTTATCTATTTTTTCTTTTGTTGCACGTGCTTTGGGTGTGAGGTCCAAGAAACCACCACCTACTACAAGGTCTTGAAGATGTTTCCCTACATTTTCTTCTAGTAGTTTTATGGTCCTGGCTTTTATATTTAGATCTTTGATCCATTTTGAGTTGATTCTTGTATAGGGGGTGAGATAGGGCTCCTCTTTCATTCTTTTGGTTATAGATATCCAGTTCTCCCAACACCATTTGTTGAAGAGACTCATCCTCAGTTTTGCCAGATATAAGATTATTGGCTAGCAGTTTTTCTCTTGTGGTATCTTAATTAGATCATAACACTGCCTTCTTGCCTCCACAGTTTCTGGTGAGAAATAGGCACTTAAACTTACTGGGTATCCCTTGTATGTTATACACTGCTTTTCTCTTGCTGCTCTCAAAATTCTCTCTCTGTCTTTGGCATTTGACGTTCTGATTAGTATATGTCTCAGAGTTGGTCTATTTGGATTTATTTGGATGGGATTACGTTGTGCTTTTTGGGTATGGATAACTATGTTCTACAGTAGGGTTGGGAAATTTTCTACCATCATTTCCTCCATTTTTTTTAAATCTCCCCTTGCTGCTTGTGCTCGCTGTGTCCATTTGCTTTGCATTTTTCTCTGTCTGCTTGTCTCCCTTTGTTGCATCATCTTGCTGCGCCAGCTCACCGTGCCGCACAGGCCAGGTTGCCTTCACCAGGAGGCCCCGGGAAACGAACCCGGGGCCTCCCATAGGGTAAACAGGAGCCCAACCAATTGAGCTATAGCAGCTTCCCTCATTTCCTCAAATATTCCTTCTGCCCCTTTTCCCTTCTTACTCCTTCTGGGATATCCATGACACATATGCTTGAGTGTTTCTTGCTGTCATTTAATTCTCTGGGTCACTGTTCAATTTTTTCCCTTCTTATTAACTGTTCTTTTGTATGTTCACTTTCAGAGGCCCTGTCTTCTAGCTCACTGATCCTTTCTTCTGCCTCTTCAATTCTGCTGTTATATGCCTCTAGTGTATTTGTAATCTCATTTATTGTGCTTTTCATTCTCATAAGATCTGTTATTTTTCTGTGTATGCTTTCAAATTCTTCTTTGTGCACACCCAGTGTCTTCTTAATATCCACAATCTTTTTAGCCATCTATTGAATTTATTTAGGACATTTGTTTGAACAGCTATGATTCGTTGTCTCAGCTCCTGTATGTCTATGGAGGCTTAGCTTGATTCTTTGATTGGGCCATCTCTTCCTTATTTTTGGTATGGATTGTAATTTTTATTGGTGTCTTAGCATTTTATTTATTAGATGTATTTATTTTGGGTGTAGATTCTCTCTTTAGTGTTTTCTATTTGATTGGCTTTGTGCTTCAGCCCCTCTTTGATACTTGGTTCAACTTATAGTGGTTCATGTTTAGGCAATCTGAATTTTTTCAGGTCTCTTTCATCTATTTCTTGCCATTTCTGCCTTGCTGGTTGCAGAGTAGGAGGCGAGGATGCAGTTGGTACTGTAAGCTGTGTAGAGGCTGAAACTTCTGTGTTGCTTCAGGAAATGATGAAGCTTCTCCCAACTTTCTTCCTGGTCATGGGTGGTGATGTAGCTGCAGCCTTGTGCAGAGATCGAAGATGTGCAGGCTAAGAATATCTGTCATTGCCTGGAGAGACTGATGAAGCTCCTCCCTTCTTCCTCCCCTGCCTGCAGTGGGGATGGAGCCACAGGTGTGGGCAGCAAACTAAGCTGTGCAGGTCAGAACTGACCACAGTTGCCCAGATAGACTGACAAAGCACCAGCCCCCCCTTATACTCTGCCAGAGGCAGGGATGTATCTACAGATGTGTGCAAGTATCTTGTCTGTGTGGGCTGAAAGTGGCTGCAGTTACCCAGAGAGGCTGAGGGAGCACTCTCCTGACTCCCTCTCTGAAAGGGGTGGCCATCGAGCCAGAAATGCGTGCAACAGTCTAGTCCATGTGGGCTGAAAGTGGCTAATATTGCCTGGATAATCTGAGGGAGTACTATCCCTCCTCCTGCCCTGTCAGGGTGCAAAGTTAAAGCTACTCATGTGCCCACTAAACTAGTCTATATGGGTTGAAAGTGACTGCAATTGCCTGAAGAGGCTGAGGGAGCATCATCCCTCCTCCTGTCTGTCAGAGTCAAGGGTGGAGCCACAGATGTGTCCAACAGTTTAGTCCATGTGGGTCAAAAGCGGCTGCAGTTGCCCGGAGAGGCTGAAGGAGCACTGTTCCTTCTGTCATTTGAGGGGTGGATATAGAACCACAGGAGTGCCCAGCAATCTAGTCAGTGTGGGCCAAAAGTACCTGCCGTTGCCCACGGAGGCCGAGGAAACATTGTCTTATCTCCTATCCTATCAGGGGTAGGGATGGAGCCATAGGTGCCCAACAATCTAGTCTTTCTGGGCTGAAAGCGACTACAGTTGCCTCAAGAATCTGGTACAGTTCTCCCCAGCTTTCTCCCTGCCAGAGGCAGGGCTGGAGTCCAGGCTAGGGCAGTATTCTGACCTAGGTGGAAAGAAGCTGGTCCCTACCATTATTGTGATTTTCAATCAGCCTCGCTTCCCCTGATGCAAGGGACTGAGTTAAAATGGAGGCTACTGGGTCTTTATGACTTGGACAGGTTCATTTTAGCTGTTCTTTGGTTTGGACTTTAACCAGCTGAATTTACTATTCAGTTGCTGAAATCAGTGCCCAACTGTCTCTTCCTCCCTCGTTTTTAGAATATGGAGCTTCCAACTTCAGCTAGGGAATAGCTCCCTAGGCATCTTGCCCTGCCAGTAGGGGATGGACCCTGGCCTCCACAGCATGGAGTGCTCTACTCATGAATCTTCACTGCAGATAGACAGTCTCCTCCTTCAATTCTTCCAGAGATGTTGCAGGGTGCTCTTCTGGTCTCCTGGGCTCCCTAAAGAGGTGATTTAGATAGTTCTGGGTGATTATGAATTGCTGACTCTTGGACCTCCTTACTCTGCCCATAGAAATCTGTTTTACTCTTGGAGAATACTTATGTTGAATGGGGAGTGAAATACATTGGAATATATAGAGAAGTGAGTATGTATTAGAATTTTGCACACCTTAGAAACTGATTTGGGAGAAGAGTCATATTTTGAATTTGAAGGAAAATGATTTTGTGTACAGTTGAGGACTACAACTTAAGGTAGACATCTGGCCATATATTAACCCTAGTTGGACCTTGGTTGAAGGAAAACTCTTTTTAAAAGGAATTATACAAACAGATCTCTACCATTTAAAATACGTTGAGGAATTAAGTTTTATGTAAATGATATAATAATGAATATCGTTTTGTTTGTAAATCTTAAATTCAGTGCTTTTTGGCTAGTCCTTAATCATATATAATACTGAAATTTAATTAAACTGGTTGAAATTATTACCAAATTGTTTTCTCTCTCCTAGCTGGGATTTATTCTTTCACTTGGGGCTCATGGATTTGAGGGAAGAGATTCTATGAATTCTTTTTTTTTAGTGTATCGCTCCTGTGGAGTACACTTATTTTATTTAAATTATAAATTAAGACATTCCCATATTGAGTTCAGACATAGAATTTCTCATATTTGATTTCTCTGACTCTCTACCTCCATTAGGTTTATTCTGTTAGTTCTCTCATATGGTATATCATCAGGCCATCTTCTAAAGTCTTTGCTACATAGAGGACATTCATATGGATTCTCTCCCTTATGAATTTCCTTAGATTATCTTAAGTAGTACTGATGACTAAAGGCACTTCCATATATATATATATTTCTTTATTCCGGTGAAATTCAAGGTTTTTATATTCCTCTGTTCTCAATTGGGATGAGATATGAGATAAAGATAAAGCAAGTAGCATTTGACTAAAAAGAAAGTTAAAAAAAATAAAAATCCACTCTTAAACAACTGAGAGATAAGTAGTGGTTTTGATACCAAGTAAATAAGTGAGGAAAAAGGAGGGGTAGGGGAGGTTGTAGAGTGAAGTGCTGAGGTGCTAGACACAGAGAGGAAGGGAGGCAGGTAGTGGGATATTGAGGAATTTAAAGGTTAGCATGAGCAGTTAACCAGAGTGTAGGTGTTCACATTTAATCACACTTAATAGTGAATTGATGGGAAGCGGCTGTGGTTCAATCAGTAGGGCTCCCGTTTACCATATGGGAGGCCCCGGGTTCGGTTCCTGGGGCCTCCTGGTGAAGGCAAGCCCACCCGTACGGCATGGTTAGCTGACCCAGCGAGCACAAGCAGCAAGGGGGGGATAAATGAATAAATAAATAAAATCTTAAAAAAAAAAAAAAAAAAAAAAGATAATAATAACACACAAACTAACAGGGAATCTACTTTTAGGAAGTAGTGAGCATAAATAAATTTGGTATTGTTTTCACGGAAAAAGACATTTAAAAAAATGTGCATCTACATATATTGAAGAAACTGAATGAAACTATGCCTCCATTTCGATCTCATGAGTAATTAATTTCATAGTTGTGATTTAATATATTTTCTTAGGTGAATAATAAGTATTGGTAATAATAATTGTTACCTGGTATTTATTTGTATATATGTGTGTATGCATATATAATTAGGAATTGCTTTTTATAGTTTATGTGAAAAATAAACATTTGATTTTTTTTTTTTTTTTAATTATAGTGCATGCAAGATATGGGAAATACTAAAGCAAGACTACTCTATGAAGCCAATCTTCCAGAGAACTTTCGAAGACCACAGACAGATCAGTATCCTTTAAGATTTGCTTTTTATGGGTTTGATAAGAATTAGCCCATTTTTCTAGCTCATATTTTATTTGTTAGATTTTAGGAAGATGTACATTTTATCCTATTATTGTTCATTAAAGAAATACTTGATTTGCCCCAGCTATGCTTTGTATAGTAGGTTTTCAATAGCAATCTAGTAATACATTATCCACGTTAGTATTTCAGTGTAATTATTAGTAAGTCCATCACTTTATGTCTAGTTCTTCTTAATTGATCTCCATTTTTTGACAGGAGAATATATATAATTGTTTGAGTATTGTTACAGATTTGGTTTGTGAGTCTCCTGAGATTTTTTGTTAATCATTTCTGAAGGGATTTTCTTCTATCATTTTTATGTAATAATTAGAATTTTGTGAAGCAGTTTGGCATGGGATGCGTATAAAAGGCAAATTACATGGTTATTGTAAGTGTAAGTGCTAAAGTTATTTGTGCTAATATTTACTACTGACAGTCACATTGTTACATGTTTCACATAATTGTGTTGCCTTACAGATCTGCCCTGTGAACGGGTAGAACATTTTCTCATAGACATTTTTGTTAGAAAGTTTTTCAAATTTGTTAAAGATAAAATCATTTGATTCTATAGGATTTCTCAACCTCATATTGAAATTTGAGAAAGCTTATCAAAATTGTACTGCTTTATTAGTCAGCCAAAGGGGTGTTGATGCAAAATACCAGAAATCTGTTGGCTTTTAAAAAGGGTATTTATCTGGGGTAGAAGCTTACTGTCACAAGGCCATAAAGAGTAAGTTACTTCCCTCACCAAAGTCTGTTGCCACATATTGGAGCAAGGTGGCTGCGGGTCTCTGAAGAGGGTTTGGCCTTCCTCTTCCTCCTAAGGCTCTGTAGTCCTAGCCTCTTCCGATTTCAGTTGTAGGCTGGTGTTAGGCTCATCTCTCTCCCTGGGACTAGTTTCTTTCTGGGCTTTCTTAGCTGTTCAGGGCTCTGGTCTTGTCAGTTGCAAACTATCAGTCGAATGGCTTATCTCTCTCCCCGGGGCTCCAGTGTCCAAAACTAAACTCTCTGTGTATTTACTTCCCTGTCTTTGATTGAGGATCCGTTTACATAGCCCACAAAGGGGTGGTGGTGGATGGAAACTCAAACTGAGTCACTCTAATGATGTGGTCAAATAAAAGCCCTAATCGTGATTTAATAAAGTAAAAGTGAAACCTCTGAATCTAATACAATCTAATATGCCTAGAGGAAGAGACAAGTTTACAAATACAACCCAATATATATTTTTGGAATTCATAAACGATGCGAAATTGCCACAACTGCTTTCTGAATAAGATTATCTTATTGATTTGTGATTCTGTGAAAAGGTGATGTTCATGGTTTTGACAAAATATAGTTTCTTAAAGATCAATTATGTATTACCTATTGTATAGTAAGAGTTGATATTGTCAAACATTGAAAAAATGTGATCTTTTTTTCACATAGAGATACAGGCCATTATATTTATTTTCCTATTTGGACAGAAATCTTTTAAGTTATAGTGGAAAGGTAGTTTTTGCATTTGGCTTTTTCTGTCTCTGTTTTTCTCACCCTTTTCTCATAAATTTAGCAATCTTACATGGAAGGCAATTTTTGTTAGAGAAAGATCCTAGAGTAGAGGTCAGGTATACAGAATTTTGTGAACAAAAGTATGAAGGTATGACATTTTAGGATTTTGATGTGACAAGCATTAAATTTTGTGGGGCAAGTGGCAAAAGAAGCTTAAAAGGCATTTTGGCCTGAATTTGTGAAGAGCTTTCAATACCATACTTAGCAGATTGGACCTCATTCACATTGGCCCAAGGAGAAGACATGGTGGGTTTTGAAGCAGAAGAAACATTAGAAACGTTAACTTTGACACAAGGAAGATGAGTTGGAGGTAGGGGGAGATCCTGGAGACAGAGAAACCATGTAGAACACTAGTTCAGCCCTGTGGTGGGCAGTGATGAAGATATAAATTAGATATTAACATTGAGATTATACAGGAAGGAATTGGAAAGATTGGAAAGAAGTTGAGAAGGCAGAAGTAGTTAGACCAGTTGAAGACTGGCTTTTACTCTGAGGCAGACATTATTGATGACACCAGAATTTCTAGCTTGAGAGACTATAAGGTTTATTAGCTGAGAGAAGAAATTCAATATCATATGTAAGTCTACAAGTTGGAAATGAAAGATAATGAGCCATGTTTTACTGGACAGGTTGAGGTGTCTGTTGGACCTATATATGGAGATACTCATTTGGTAACTGGAAACATGAGTGGATACCAGAAGAGAGCAGGAAATTCAGATTGGGCAGTCACTTTTACATATAGGAGATATAAAATGCTGGATAAGGTTAAATTCACCTTTATTTTTATTTTTTTTCTTATTGAGAGTCTTGTGAATGCTGTGGTCCTTCTCTGAAAAATAAAGTCCTAGGGTATACACTGGAAATAGAGCATGATCTTAGAAGGAAGTACAGCCAAGCAAACAAATTAATGTTCTAGGTGGTTGTTACTATTTGCTAGTTGTATTAATTTATTCTTCCTCTCTGACCTGAGTAGACTTTTAAGATCATTGAAATTGAATTCCCTCTTCTGGAAGTTTGAGTGGTGTATGTATGGGGAATGGGGTTTTGTTTGGTTTGGAGTTTTTTGGCCTCTTGAATATTACATAGAAAATTACTTGAGGTTCTTGAATGTTTAATCTATCACCCTGATTCCATCTTGTTTTCAAATAAGCCTTTTAAGGTATTCAGGGAGGAACAATATATAGCTTGTTGATAGCCTCATGTGTTGAACTCTTGTATGCACCATTTTGTACATTGATAGGAATGCTATTTCTTAAGTAATTATCACTACCTTTACGATGAACCTTGGAGAAATGAAGGATTAATAAGATAGTGAGTTCTGGTGTTTTTGCTGATACTTTGAAAAATATTTAGTGCTTATCTAAAAATTCCAGGAAAATTGGATTTTTATAGTAAATTGATTGGTCCCAATAATAAATCCTTGACCTTTGACACAATGAAGGTAAAATGTTGGAAACACCCACTGCAATAGCCTTACTGCTTAATAAGAGTTTTCTTTGTGCCCAAGAACTGAACTTAGCATTTAATGTATATTATCTTATTTAATTTTCAGAATAACCCAGTGAGAGAGAACTAATTGATGGGGAAGTTGGGATGCCCAAAAAACTGTGAAGAAACTTTCCAAAGCCACTAGACTTTCCCTCCTGTGTAAGGGCACTTGAATATTATTTAATGATGATAGTCTGTATAAGATGAATTCCACATTTTAAATGTTGATGGCCTTTACATATAGACAGGCTGGTAATTTGGTATCTTTGAAACTAGATTATAAAGTCTAGGTGAAGATTTCAAACTTTTTAGTACCTGCTATGACTCATGCCTGGCTTTGGGATTATGTATATGTTTGCTATTGTTATCTAAAGCATGCTTATTTGATTTCTCGAGTGAATTATTACTTCTTCCAAAGCATTTAAAATTTTTACTAATATTTATATGAGGAATTGACCACTAATTGTTCACAAAAAAAAGATAATCAATGGTTTTAGAAACTACTTATATAGGGATTTTCTCTAAACAACTTTGAGTTAGATGGCTATTAATGATAGATTATAAAATGATTAGTAAGAAAACCAGCCCCCTTTCTTTACTTCATGTATCACTCTAAAGCTCAGTGCCTTTGAAAAGCCTAACATCACTTTACTTTTAAAGATTTAAATATAGTTGTCTCACCTCCAGAGGCAAGTCAAATCAAATGGAGTTAAATTCACATAATATGGGGCCTCACTGCATTCTTAACAGGATTTGTTACTTTTTAAAAGCTTTACAATTTATAAGTTATGCAGATGCTGCTGTGAAAGTGTAATTTCTCATGTGGGATGTGGTTAATTATAGGCTGCATGTAGTAATGCATGACAAATGATAAAGCTTTAGGTTAGGCTTTTCATTATTAGGATATTGGGTCTTATCTAAAACTTTAATTACTTCAGTTCCATGAGATCTATTGTGTACCAAACCTAATCAGCATTTCTTCTCCTTTGAGGTTATTTGAGCTCGAATAAAGTTTTACTCCTATCAGTGGTATGTGCCTGGAACTGGACGCTTTTGTTCCTTGGTAGTAGATATTTTAAAGTTGTCTTTAAAATTGTATCTTTACCAAAAAAAATTGTATCTTTACCAAAAAAATTGTATCTTTAAAGAAAGAAAAAAATCTTAAAATACAAATACATGTTAAAAGATAATACATGAAGTAATATTAAAAATTTTCTTTTATGGTACCATTCATTAGCTTTGGGGATGGGGAGAATTAGGGTTGCAAGTAGTGAACCCTATAACTAGAGGAATGAGGAATATTCTGAGGTATTTTGTTATTGTTCTTTGTTTCATTTACTAAATCCCAAATCAATAACTTTTTTGAATTGCTATTAATATATTTCTTACCTTGATTTTCCTGAACACTTTATTGTTCTAGTTCTAAGTTTTTTTTTGTTGTTGTTGTTTATGCTATTGATCTACATCAATATGACAAAATCCTTATGTCTCAAATGACACAGAGACTGGAACATGAAGATAAATATTTCCTGAGCTCCAAATTTGTTTGTTCTTTTGTTGTTTCTTATTTACTCATCTGTTTAAACTTGGTAATATGCAAGGCATCTTAGCTCCTTTAATGCTATAGGTCCTAATCATTTCCTGTCCCTACCATGGGCCCTATGTTTTCAAAGATTTGCCTATCTAAATACATTTATTAATGACAAGCACTAGTAAGCATTAGTAATAATAAGTAAATAGCACTTACTATGTATCAGGCACTGTCCTTAGATCTTTATTTACAGGAACTTATTTAATTCTTACTTCAATCATGTGGGAAAAATACTGTTGTTATTCCCATTTCAAAGGTGAGAAAATCTAGGCATAAAGTAATATAAAAGTAAAAATTACTTTCATTTATTAAATATTTGCTAGGTATTTTGCTAAGTGCTTAATATATAATTCCTCAAGCTCTCAACAACCTTGTGAAGTGAGTAGTAGTATCTTTTTTTTTACACTAGGTCTGGTTTCCATAGATTAATGCATAAACATTATGGTTAAAATTTACCTTGAAAATTTCCTAAATTGTCTTTAATGACAATGTGCAGACATATAGTTCAGATACTCCATAAATCCAGCTTGGCTAGTTTTTTACTCTAACATTGGAATAGAATCCAGAAGTTGGCCTGTTGACTGTTTTTGTAAATAAAGTTTTATTGGAACATCGCCATGCCCATTCTTTTATGATTATCTATGATTGTTTTGGAGCTAGAAAGGCAGAGTTGAGTAGTTGTAATATAGACCAACTGTCCTACAAAGTCTAAAAGATTTATTATCTGGCCCTTTAAAGAAAAAATTTGTCCACCTCTGGAAGAAATTATTCCTTTGGTTGAAGTAATGACAGACAGTTGGCTTGCATTTAGGAACTTGTACGAAAAATAGATATGAAGTTTGTGAGATGTTCATGCTCTCAAGAGGGATGTTCATATTCTAAGAGGGAGACCAACCAAGGGCAGAGCATGTGCTGTAAATCCCAGTCCTTCCTTGGATGACTGCCATTAAATTTTAGAAATTCACTTTGTGGTATGCTTTAATTGCTTTTAAAACAATGATGTTTGATGTTAATAATTAGAAAGGTCATAGTAAATTCTCCTACCCAAATGCTTCATTTTATTTTTACATTCTTGATCAAACAGATAGGTATCAAACAGATTAATTCTGGCTTCATATAATTTTTTTAATTGCTTACTAAGTTTTAGATAATTTCTGAGATTTCTTATCATGAGCAAAGCCAGAAATTCAACTGTATTTGAATTATTTATATAAAATACATTAACTATGAACTGAGATTTCCAAGATATGTTATTTTTGAAATTTCATAGTTGTATGTCATTTGACCAGGTGTTAATTTTATTTTTTCACTCCAAAAGATTCATAGCAAAACTTAAAATGACTGTACTTTTTAAATTAAGTATTTATAAAACTGTCATATTTTCTTGGTTTTAGTTTTACTCATGGTGGTTAAATTATTTTATATACTATATTTCTTACCTTAGTGAATCTTCTAATAGTAATTATTATTTTTTGTCTAAAATGGTGATTTTTATCATAACATGTCACAAATGCAAATATTGAAATCTTTTCAAGCTTTAATGTATAGTATAATGTAAGCAATATCCAAAATAAACCGTTGTTTCTTTCTTTAAGGAGAGAAAATATCAATATTATTCTCTTAAAAGATAACCATAAAAGTTATATTTTAAGAATTTAAAATTTCCAAGTTTCTTTAATTACAAAAATGTATAAATGAGTATTTTATGTTATGTAACATATTTAACAGTAACTATTACTACTTTTTCTTATCTATGTAATTTTTTTAAAACAATAAGTATATTTCATATTATCTTGAGTGAAAATGGCCATCAATTTAAGTAAATATTCTATTTTTTCCCTTTATTTGCTATCAAATAGTTGTCTCTACAGTGAAAATTGCTCAATACATCCAAATTCAGATGCCTTATCCAAAAGGCCAACTAAAATTTTTTTTCCATTTTTTTTTCCTGTTAGAAAAAAAAACCTGTTAATAGTGAACTTGCCTTTAAAATCATGGGCAAACTTACTTAACATTTAGCATGTGAAATAGTAATATTTTGAAAAATAATTGCATTTTACAAAAATCTTGGCATAATTATGGTAATTTTTTGTAGAATCCCTGAGAACTTAAACTCTCTGTGCTCTAGTTTTAGTTATAAAATGGTACCTACTTTCATAGGCTGTTTAGGGGAAAAAAGAAGAAACACACTTGGGTTGTAGAAAATTGGCTTTTAAAATAGCTTTTAGGAGTTCCTGCTTCCCACATGGGAGGTCCTGGGTTTGGTTCCCAGTGTCTCCTAAAAACAAAAAAACAAACAACAAGCAAAACAAATGAAAAAACCAACCCAGGGGAGCCAATGTCAGTGGTTGAGCGCTGGGTTCCCACATACGAGGTCCCTGGTTCAATTTCTGCCCTGGCACCTCAAAAAAAAAAAAGCTTTTAATTATTCAGTTTGCTTAATAAATTGAATGTCTTGATTTCCTGCCCTGCTTGCCTGCCCTTTCACCATTCCTAAGACCCCTGTAAAAAGGTCTGCCAACTTTGAAGACATTATGCTGAGTGAAATAAGCTAGGCACAAAAGGACAAATATTGTATGACCTCACTGATATGAAATAATTAGAATAAGCAAACTCATAGAGTTAGAATTTAGAATATAGGTTATCAGGGCTGGGTTGGGGTAGAGAATGGGAAGTCAAGGCTTAATTTGTAGAAAATTTCTATTTAGGTTGATTGTAAAGTCTTGGAAATGGATGGTGGTGATGGTAGCACTTTATTGTGAGTGTAATAAATAGCCCTGAATTATATATGTGAATCATATATAACATCTGTGATAAAGAGAGAAACTTTAGGTCATATGTATGTTACTAGAATAAAATTAAAAGATAAAACATAGGAGTTTATGACACATGGAACCCTATTGTAAACAATGAATTATAGTTGATAGTACATGTATAAAAATGTTCTTTCATAAATTATAATAAATGTACCTCACTAGTACAAGTTGTTAATAATAGGATGGTATATGGTGAAAATATTCACCTAATGTAAACTACAGACTATAGTTAGTAGTACAATTTTAATATTGTTTCATTAGTTGTAACAAAGGCACCACACTAATGCAAAGTGTCACCTGTAGGAGGATATATGGGAATGCTGTAATTTTTACGTGATTTTTCTGTAAACCAACTTCTCTAATTAAACTTCAAAAAATGAAACAGTGCTGACCTTAGTTTTAGCTTTTTGCCTTCTCCATTCCTCAGTGTTGCAAGGTAAAAATTAGGCACCATTCTTCTAATTCAAACAAGGAATTTTATGTGATACACCCAGAGATAACATGTGTAGAGGAAAAGAACATAGGTTTTGAAATTTCATACTGGGTTTATTACCTTGGGCCAATTGCTTGTTCTTTCCAAGTTACTGATTCTTAATCTATGATACAGAAATAATAATATACAAAGTACTAGGTTGTGGGAGGACTAAAGGAAACAAAATATGTACAACATAACACACAGTGGGTACCTGGATGGATGTTAGTTTCTCTTCTTATATTGAAAATCCAAAATTAATTTGATTTAAATTTACAGTTTGATTTGGGAGTGAAGGGGTGGGGTGGGGCAGAAATAAAGATTTGTGGTCAGTTACATTTCTTTCCATATTTGGATTAGGTAGTTTTTTGTGGAATGTGAAAACTTCCTGAAAGTGGTAGACATTTTTTTTTTTGGGGGGGGGGGGGCACAGAGAGAAGTAGGTCATGGAATTTGGTTGCAGAAATAATGTGAGAAAAAGCACAGGCTTGGGAGTGGGAGAAATTAATTTTAGAGTCTAGGCTCTGGGGGAGAGGGTTGAGTAAAAGAGAGCATTCATGTCATTGAACTTATGCTTTTCCTTAAGTTATCTGTTTTCAGAGCTGTGGAATTTTTCATCAGAGATAAATATGAAAAGAAGAAATACTACGATAAAAATGCTATAGCTATTCCTAATGTAAGTAAAATCTGCATCTCTTGCACTAATTGCGGTTTATTGATCAGATTTCAAACTCTAAACAGACATTATACCTTAATTCTTCATGTAAAAATATACGAGTTACATATATTTAAACATTGGAATGCTTTGTTTTATTTCTTGTCACATACTGTTAAGCTCTCACAGAGCAGAGCTCTGATTTAGAAAAGAGCATATTCTAAAGAAGAGTCCCAATAATTTCTTAAATGGCATTTAATTAATTTTTTTGAAATTTTCAGAAAAAGGTATAGCTTCTGATTGAAAAGAATGAGAGAAAATTGTTTTGTTAGATTCTGGAAATGTATGGAGAGGAAAAAAGGCAAATTTAAGGGTTTTAGAGGTTCATTTGAAAGCAATTTAATTCTTTTTACAGAACTTCTGTCCAAACATAAACATAAAACATAAAACATTAAGCCTAGAAGACTATTAAAATACGGCAATTCTGTTGGTTATTATCAAACATTCTGGTACTCCTAATAGTTGAGAGCTTACTATAATGCTCAAATGTGTTATATCAACTGTTTATTTAGAGTTCCTTTTTTGATTACATATTCCCATCCCACTTAATTACCATTTAAGAATAATTTGCCTTTGGTTCCTAGATTAATAAGTAAGTAATAAACCAGTTAATCTTATGGTCAAGTCATTTGTTACACAATCCCCCCCCCCCCCCCCCGAGATGGCTCTTTTTTCTGTTTGCTTGTTGTTTTTCTTGTTGTTTTTGCTCGTTGTTTGCGCTCGTCTGCTTGTTGTTTTTGCTCATTATCTGCTCATTTTCTGTTGGGTTTTTCTATAGGAGGCACTGGGAACCAAACCCAGGATCTCACGTGTGGGAGGCAGGCGCTCAACTGCTTGAGTCACATCTGGTCCCTGCTCATTATTTTTTTTTGTTTTTGCTCATTGTCTGCTTTTTCTTTGCTTGTCTGCTTGTTTTTGTTTTTGTTTTTGGCACGATGTCTGCTCATTGTCTTGTTTGTCGTCTCTAGGAGGCACTGGGACTCGAACCTGGGAGAGGTGGGTTCTCAACTGCTTGAGCCACATCTGCTCCCTGTCACACAATTTTGAGACAATAGTTTCATTTTATTTTGCATGCAAACTGTATTTGCCTTTCAATCTATATGTAGAGCAATATACAAAAAATTCAGTCAAATCATAGCAAACTAAGGATATTTTAATACATTGTCTTTGGCCATGAAAAAATCTTATTAAAAATTTTAAAAGTATCATTAATGTATATTTTGGAGCAGAATATCCCTGTGTATAGAGTTTTGGCTGTATTTACAGTAGAAGTAGGAGAGGATAGCTTTTTGAAAGATTGATAAAATTTGAAAGTGTTGAGTATTCGATTTACAATGCCCTTAACAGTTAAGGCTGGTGTATTAGTCAACCAAAGGGATGCTCATACAAAGTACCAGAAACCTGTTGGCTTTTATAAAGGGTATTTATTTGGGGTAGAAGCTTACAGTCACAAGGCCCTAAAGAATCCAACTCTTGGTTGAATCAAAGCCCTAATCTTAACATAATCTAATTAGATGCCTCAACTGAATCTAATACAATCAAAAGGTTAGCATGCCCAGAGGAACAGAGCAGTTTATGAACATAATCTTTCTTTTTGGAATTCATAAATAATATCAAACGGCCACAGCTGGTTTTAGCATTATGGAAAAAAAGACTCACCATAAAACATAAGAAATTTTAAGAAATCATTTTATTGTATTATAAAATGTACTGCTGCTTTACATAAAACACTTTAAAAAATTCTAATTGTTCTTGTTGTTTTTAATTATATTTGTATTTACTGTATTTTATTTCTCTTTGGAAACAGTTTGGCAATTATTTGATGTAGTATATAAGAAAAATAGAATTTTATCTTTGAATAATGGCTTTTATGGAATTATTCTTTACTTTCTGAGGTGTGATAATGGTATGCTTAGCTGGAGAATTTTTTAATATGTGATGCCTGATGGAATAAAAGTAGATATCAAGTGTCATGATATCTATAACTTCCTTCAAATGATTCAGAGATACCTTGTAGCTTATTGTGTGTGTGTGTGGATGTGTGTGTATGTAATAAGAGAGAAAGGGAAAAAGGATAATGTTAAAAGTTGAAGAATATTATTGAAGTATATAGGGGCATTCATTCTACGATTATTTTCCCTTTTTTAAAAATTTCAAGGTAAAAAGTTGTGTACTCTTGAGTTTATATTATTAATGAAATGAAAATTCGGAAAGAATTTTGTTCCATTGCAAAATCAAATTTAAACCAAGGGAAAATGTACTGTACCCATTAATTTGTATGTAAAGTAATGATTTAAAAAAAAACAACAAGTTTATATTCTAGCAAGTTTAAACTATTTCTTCCTAATTTATGGTGATCAATGTACAAGTAATCTTATATATTACTAAGAATTCTTTACATATTTTTATATCCAGTGTTTTATCTTCAGCAATAGATGAACATTGATTCAAGATAATAAGTTTTGATAATTTATTATGGTCACAGTCTCCCAAGACACTGAAACAAGACATGACACTTGTTTTCAGAGAGATTTAATTTTATAGTGGGGATAAGAATAGCTTAAAAAAGTAAATATAACTTGAGTCAAAATATAAGTACCTTAGATAGTACATAAACTAAATGCTGGGGGGGATATCTAAGGAAGGACAGTTTGAACACTAGTTATACTCTGAAATAATAAAGAGATGTCTTGAGTAGCTATTAAGCTTGGTGCAGCTGTTATCCCTAAATTTAATGGTAAAAATTGCTTTACTTTTATAGTTTTTGGGCTTTTTTTTGCATCTGATTTTTATAGTTGTTTTTTTTTTTTTTAGCTGCCATTTTTAGTGCTGTCAGTATGTGTTACTGTTCTTATTTTGTTTCCTTATTCTAGACAAGACTTGCAACAAGGACCCGAAGGTGACCCTGTTTCTCTGTGTTTTTAACCTTTTATTTTTGAACACTGTTAAATTTATTGCCCTTCTATAACATAAGCATTTCAAAATAAATAAGACAAAATACGAAGCAATAAACCACAACAAAACAGTGTCAAAGAGTTTTGCCATTTTTCTAAAGTACTGCTCCCTCCCTCCCTGGCCATTTAATGTGTCTGTGAGCTAAGTTACCTGAATCCATCATATAGAGTATGAGAGGGGTTAGAATGGTATTTCCTTTATTTCTAGGGATTTATTTGTAATTGTGAAGAGTATGGCTTCAGCGAGCTCTTAATAAATATGGTGTCTGTTCATATAAATATAGTACTTTTGAGAAAACAGGGAATGATGTATCTGCCACTTCTGTAGAGGGAGTTTGTGCTTTAGACCATATCGTTTTGTGTCTGTGACACATTAGGCATAAATTAAGGGAGGAGACTTAAAGGGGTAGTTAGTTTCTCCTGGGAGAATTCTTAAAGGAAATGTATTTGAGTTTATCCATAATAGAAAAGTAAGATTTCAGCAAAGAGGAAGTAGGCTGAGTAATAATGCTAAAAGGGCATTTCAGGCTGAAGGAACATTTTCTGCCAGCTGTGCCAAAATGAGATGAGAAGGAAAGAGAGTTCAGATATATTATATAGTGTTTGGGGATTGGTGAGTAGTCTACAAGACTGTTCTGTTTAGCGAGTATGAAGGATGGCTGTGGGTGGGTAGAAGAGGACAGAGAGAATAAATGTATCAGGAGATAAGTCTTCAAAGGCAAATAAGGAGGGCTTCAGTGCCAGACTGCTGAGGATTTTGTACCTTTTTGAGTAAGAGGATGGTTATTGTGTTAGTTTTCTTTTGCTGTTCAACAAATTACTACAAACTTAGTGGCTTAAAAAAACAGAGATTCATTGTCTCTCAGTTCCTGTGGGTCAGGAATCTGGACATGAAGCTGGTTCCTCTGCTCAGGTGGAGTCAGATCTCATCTGAGGCTCAGGATCTTCTTCCAAGCTCATAGGTTGTTGGTGGAATTCATTTCCTTCTGATTATATGCCTGAGGTCCTGTGCTCTTGCATTAGATGGGGACCACCCAATATCTTGAGGCCACGACAGGTCCTTGCCACATGACTGCTTCTCTCACAACACGTCAGCTTCCTTCTTTCAAGTCTAGCAGGAGAATTTTTCTTACACTTCGGTTCTCATCTTTCACCAAGAGCTCAGTGTCTCTCAAGGGCTCATCTGATTAGGCTGGCCCACTCAGGATAATCTCCCTTTTAATTAGTTCATTGTCAGCTGATTTGGCATCTTAATTCATCAGAAAAATTCTTTCACCTTTGTCATAGAATAACCTAATCAAGGGAATGAAATCCATCATATCACAGCTGCGCCCACAGTCATATACCAGGGATGGGAATCTTGGCAGCCATCTTAGAATTCTGCCTACCACAGTGATACAGAGTGAGTCTGCCCTCCTTGGCTGTTCTTTATTTCTGTGAGTAATAGGAGACATTTGCAAATTTACCATGGAGATCTGTCCTGTCTTTTGTTCCTCACCCACTAATCCAATAGAGAATCACAACTGGAAGCACAATAATAATTGCATTCCTAGGAGATCAAGCAGGTCTTGAGTAGATGAGGCCGAACTGCCACATAATTTGCTCTTTTCCTCCAGCAGCTTCTCTCTTTCATATTTTCATTTGCCTTCATAGTGATCAAAAAAAAAAAAAAAAAAAAAAAAAAAAAGGAAAAAAGGAAAATCTACTAGAGCAGCAAAATTTGTAGGCAACTCTAATACCTATTTAATCCTGACCTCCTAACTTTCTCAATTCTGTCAGCTAATAATCTTTGGTGGTTGGTGAGTTTAGATTAAAAGCATTTATTTGTTCTTGTTCCTATTTATCTTATTTATGTATTTCTTGCCTACCTTACTACTTCTCATGCTTTGGAATTAATCACTTGAACTCAATTTGAATACATTTTGTACAATAGAAGTAAAATTAAATGAAACAGTTTCATCTTAGAAATTATTGTAGAAAAATGTTTCTGTATTATATTACAATAAAAACAGGATAGTACTAGAAATTTTATTAAGCTTTGTTTATAATTAAGTGATGATTGTATGATGAGTTATTTAAGATATTTGAGCATTAATTTCAAGCCAATGTGATCCCATTGCAATGAGTTTAGATGTCCTTCAGCATAGGGAGGAGAAACCTAGGAATGTTTAGGTGGTGAGCTAGGATTAGTGTGAAATAGTATAGAGTTTGGTTGGTATTCTTTGTTGCTTATTTCAGTTACTTCAGTTTCCTCTTCTGTAGAATAATGGTGATTGTAGGGTCTACATTTCATAGCATGACTCTAAGAATTAAGTAAGATAAAGCATGCTACATTCTTATCTAATAAATATATAAGCTATTGGGATGATGATAATGTTGATGAAGAGGAGAGTGGTGGTGGCATAAATAAGAATATGGTTCGGAGAATAAGACGACTTGGGGCAAGGAGACCAATTAGGAGGTCTAATTCAGGTGACAGATGATGGTGATTTCATACTTGAGTGGGTAGTGGAAGTGGTGAGAAGTGGATGGTTTTAAGAGATTTAGAATGAATACTCAAGAGTTCTTATTTTTTCTCGCCTCTGTATTTTCTTTCTTTTTTTCTCCTTCCTTTTCCTACCCCCTTCCCCCCCCCTACTTACTAGTCTATTTTCTTTAGTGTCTCTTGCCTCATTTGTCAACGTGGTGGCCTCTATTTCTTCATTCCTTGTGCACATATATGCCCTCCCCTGCTCATTAACTTTTTTTTTGGATAAAGTTTATTGAGGTATAATTTATATACAATAAAATGCGCACATTTTAAAGTACAGTTCAATGAGTTTTGACAAATACATATACACCTGTGTAACCACCACCATAGTCAAGATACAGAACTTATCCATCACTCCAGAAAGTTTCTTTGTATCTCTTCCTAATCAACCCCAATGCTGGCCTAGGCAACCACTGATCTGCATTTTATTACTTTAGATTGTATTTTTCTTTCCTAGAGTTTCATATGAATGGTACCGTACAGTATACACTCTTTTTTTTTTTTTTTTTTTTACCGGGAGGTCCCGGGGATCGAACCCGGGTCCCTCTATATGGGAGACGGACGCCCAACCAGTTGAGCCACATCCGACCCAGTATACACTCTTTTGTGTCTGGCCTTTTTCTTTCAGCATCTTTCTGAAAATTCATCTGTGTTTGCATGTGTACTATTAGATCATTTCTTTTTTACTGATAAATAATTTCTTGGTATGCGTATACCACAATATAGCAGTGTAATTAGTGTTAATTTAAGGTATCACCCATTAAAAAAACTGCTGCAGTCAGTCTTTATATTTGAATAAATTAAAAAATTTTTGCATAAATGTTAAGGTTAGGGTTATCCATTCCCCTGTTGATCTGTCATTAACTTTTTTTTCCTTAAAAAAATTTATTGAAGTTTATCATTCATACATGAACATACGTAAACAGCAAGCGTATAATAAAAGTTATGAACTTACAAAACAAACATGCATAACGTCATACAGGGCTTCCATTCATCACCCCACCACCAATACCTTGCATTATTGTGAAACATTTGTAACAAATTATGAAAGAGCATCCTCAAAGTATTATTAGGAAAGATATTTCAAAAGTCAATAACAGACTATTGTTAGTAGTAATACTCTGTCATTCAGTTTAAAAATTTTTTTATTTCTTTTGCGCTCTCTTTCTCTTTCGCTCTTTTGCTCTTTTTTCTCTCTCCCTTTCTCTTTCTCTTACTCTCTCTCTTTCTTTCTCTCTCTCTCTCTTTCTCCCTTCCTTCCTTCCTTTCCCTCCCTTTCTCCCTCCCTCCCTCCCTTTCTTCCAACCCAGGACTTCGTACATTGGGAAACACTCAACCACTGAGTTCTGTGAGTAATAGGAGAGCTACCACTGAGCTACATCTGCTTCTGTCATTAATTTTTTATTTTTTTTTGTCATTGACTTTTGAAATATCTTTCCTGCTGAACAAGTCCCTGTGTTCTTTCCTAGAAAGAACATAATATTAAAACTTTTTTTTTTGCATTAAATTTTTCTTTTGGAAATTACTTATATTTATTGGATAGAGTTTTATATTCCTGCTTCTGAATTTTAAAGGTGGCCATATTAGTTTATCATCTTCTCAAAAGAAGAAGAGACATTTAATAATGAATTTTCTTGCTGGTGTCTAAGGAATAGTAACCCTGGACATCCTAAATACCTCTATTCTACTTTTATGCTATTAAATATATTCAACTTTTTACATGAATTTGGGCAAGGATGTCTTTATGGCCCAAGTTATCTTAAGTGATTTTTTTTTTTTAATCCCTTGTGTTCTACATAAAGTGGTAATTAGAGATCTCTAGCAAGTAAATATCTAATAGGTCAAACCAGCTTTGAAGCCAGCTTTTAAGGCACAGTTTTGATTTTTAAATGAAAGATCTAGATTTCCTTGTACTACATGTTTTCTTCTAAGTGTAATTTCCATTAGTAGTCATTAAATAGCCAGTTTGCACAATTACAACAGATCCAACAATGTGCAAGGAAAAAAAAGAGAGTAAAGCCTATAGTTCTCAGTTGTGATTCAAGAATTACTATATTATAATTACTATAATAACTAACTTAATAACAAGCAGATTGAATGAAGACTTATCATCTTGTAATGTTATTTTAACATTACATAATGACCTATCTGTAATGGCAGCTTTTGTTTTTATAAAGTCCTCACAGGCACTATTAGTATGATAGGACAATATAGAGATGTCAGTTTTATGGCTCCAAAGATCTATGCATTTTGTAAATGTATTTCAGTTATAGCTAGGCAGTAAAGAGAGCCTGAAGATTATGCTTCCATTAAAGTGATCAACTACGCATGTAGAAATTGGGTAGGAAGATGTGTGAAAAAGCTTTTAGATGAAATCCATTTTCATGTGTAAATTGCCTCAGCTGCATATATATCTTTCTCATAATGCTTTGGGGGGTAATTCAGCAAATACAGCACTGGAAATGCTGGTTGTGTATGCTGATCTGAAAGAAGGAAGTGTATAAATTGCTTTATAATAATTCTCTCTGATGCTTAGCTGTTATTTTTACATTAATTCACACCTTTTCCTCCCAGCCTCATTTTTGTTTTCTTAAATAGTTGATTAAAATTTTAATTAACTCTTTTACTATTTCAGCTCTGTTTTATTTTTCATTCTTAAAATGGTTATTTTAACTAAAATAAAAAAAAACTTTTGCTTCCTTGCTTCTTGAGAAAATGTGTCTTCATGCTTCAGGATATTAGTATTTCAGTAGTAAGATTGGCTAAAAATGTGAACAAGGAGGGAAAATTAATTATTTTCAAATACTTTTGGTGTGGTATTATCTGGGTACATTTTGAATTTTATATTCTAGTGAATCCATCTTAATTCATACACTATTCTTTTACTTAGAACTTTCAGAACAAATCCTTTTAATTTTAGAACTTTTACATAGAAATTTTTAAGAAGCAATACTTTGTCCTGATGCATTGTTTTCCTTCTTGAAATTGATTCTAATTGCTTCTATACTTGAGGCATATACAGATTTTTGTTTCTTTTCTGTGCCTGTCATTTCTGATTACCTCCTTTTTATTTTTTTCTCCTGTCTTTTTCATTTGCTTTCCATAGATTTCCTCCTCTGATGCTCCTCCTCAGCCTTTGGTATCCTCTCCTTCTCTGCAAGCCGCTGTTGAGAAAAACAAATTGGAGGTATGATAGTGTTTAAGCCAACTACATTATGTAATGTTCTATAGTAAACGAATTTCCTTTTACAATGTGCCATAATTTGGAAGTGCTGTGCCACTTGTTTATATTTTGAATGGTCCCCAGTATTAAATATGTTTAACATATTTTCTAGTATATTTTCCTATGGCTCAGGTAGGATTAAGAGGCTTTAATCTATATTTAATTTCAGAATGACTGATTTTTTTTGATACCATAGGTATATCTGAATAGTTTATTTTTTGTTGTTTCCATTACTACCATACACTTACAGGAACTTTTATTTGACAATTACTATTGAATTCTTTGATCTATTAGAAAAGTCTTTGATGATGTATCTTTTCTTTCTATGATTCTGTAGTTATAAGCATTTGAAGAAAAATAATGTCAAATTATCTTTTCTCTTTTTAAGTAGTAGTAGCCATCATACAGAGAAAATGTTACATAGTATAGAATCATGAGTTTAGGATCAGTGATAATTATTTGAATGTGTTTTGTGTGGGAATGGTTAGGTACACGATAATACTGTTATTTTTAAGTCATCCCTACAAATATTTGAGGGTTTTAATTTCCTTGATTCTACCTTTTTTCTTTTGTTACATTAAAGAATTAGTTTGAGACATTCTTTGAACTAACATTTTTTCTGTGCCTATTCCTTGATAATTGGTGTGCTAAACATGGAGGATACAGTTACCCAAAAGGAGTTTACTGTCTAATGTAGGAAAATAGATAACTATACAGAAGTTTATATCGTAACGTAATATGTGCCATAAATTATGCATATTCACTGTGCTGCTATAAATACTGGGGCATACTTTTGATATATCTTAAACTTTAAGCATTAGATAAAGGGGTCGGAAGCATTCCAAACAGAGGTAGCAGCTTGTCAAAAAACATTCTGATAAAGTGGAATATTTAGGGAGTTGCAAGTAGAATGGCATGGCTGGAACATGAGTAGGATAGGGAGAGAGGAAGAAGAGCAGTCTTCTTTGTGAGCCCACGGAAGGAATTTGATCTTCATTCTGATGGGCCTACCATTTTAATAATATGTTTTAAAGGGAAGAAGGTATGACAGGATCAGGTTTTCATGTCATAACACTGTTGTATTTGCTCTTTGAGGAGTGCATTTTGTGCTGTTGAGTGGAGAAAAGGCTTCAGGGAGGATGATCAGTTGAGAATCTATTGCTCCAATCTAGGAATAAAAGGATGTGGACAATAAGCAGACACAGAAGAACATGCAGAGAGCAGACAGTGAGCGCAAAACCACGAGGGAGAGTGGGGTAGAAATAAATAAATAAATCTTAAAAAAAAAAAAAAAAAAAAAGAAAGAAAAAAAGGATGTGGGCATGTGCTAAAATAAAATAGGGTATAGGAAATTGAAAGGGGAGTTCACAGTACCTGGCCCATAAGAAGCATTTAATAAGTAATAGCTGTGTTTTGGAAATGAAAGTTTTTTGATTTGGGAAATGGTTGTCACCAGTAGGTAATGTTTGTAGTCATCCTTAAAAGGTTACACTTCCTTATTTCCAGTATTAAGACCAGGGTCTGTCAACCATGCCCTTGTCCAAGCACTTGAACAGATTTAAAAATCGTTTTTTTTTTTTTTTTGAGAAATATCCTTTTCTGGATGGTCTTCTCTCCATGCTAGACTGTTAGAATTGTTTATGTTCATAGCAAAATGCCAGTTTGATACATGTTCATCTGATGGCTAAAACATATAGATTGCTTTTAAGACTTTAGCACTTCAGGCATTCAGAAAGCTCATCTTTGTATTGACTTTTATTCTGTTCCTAAAAGGTGTTATTGAAATGGGTGGTGTTAGAGAACCTTAGTCATAGTTTATATTTAGGGAGCTTTACATATAAACTGTCTTTTTATACAGATCCTAGAAGTTTTATCCTTGTGTCCTTCTATAACCGTGAAGCAGTATACCTACAGCTTTTATTAGCTTAGCTCCTTATTACAGATGCTTTCACTGATTTGTTGCTGTTACATGTATTACTTTTTATTAAGGGTTAATTAACAAAATGATTAAGAGAAATGCTTTACAATTTTTCCATTTCTTAAATTTACAGTTGAAGACGTTGCTATTTCATGCCCTCAATTGTAAATATCTTTGCTAAGAATTCATTTTAGAATTTGGAACCAGCACCAAGGTCTTTTCTTCCCTATTTTATATCTAACAACAAATACTAAAATTATTATGTCTCATCTCATATTGGGTAGTGCTGTGTAGTTTGCAGGGTCCTTTTTTGAGGTTTTTAGTGTCTTTTGTTTTTTTAACACTGAAATGTATATAAAGTATATGTCTATCTTAATGAATATAAAATGAACACCATATAACCAACATTGAAATTCAACATTGCCATTACCTCAGAAGCTCCCCATGTGACTGTCCCTGTTCATAAATAACCCCATCCCTTCTTCTTAGAGGTAACCAACATCCTGACTTTTACCAACATCACTTCTTTGCTTTTCTTCATAGTTTTGCACTGATGTACATACCCTAAACAACATAATTTTGCCTGTGTTTGAACTTTATGCAAATGGTTGCAAAGCCCTTTGAACTTTTATTATTTCTCTTGCATTATAGCTTAGGAATTGCACATATTATCTTTCTGATTAATAAATAACAAAAATTCCACTCAGTGAAGTTGCGTCAAACACCATTTTAAAGGTATAGGTGCAAGCATAACCTTTAGGTATTTTGGTTAAATTACATATGTTTATCATGCTTTCTCTCCGAGGTTCATCAGTTTTTATTTTAGTGTTTGCTACCAGGAAACTAAGGTCTAGGTTAGGGCTTAGCTCAATAGTCATCCAATTCTAGGTTTCTAGTCATCTCTTCCTCTAAGTGATTTATAAATGCTTTGTTTAATATTTATTTCATTTTACTTTTTTTGTGTGTCATGTTTGTGGGCCTTTACATTTTTAATACTAAATATTGTCTCTTCCCTTTTTGGAAATAGGTAGGGTAAAAATTGTGAACATCATAATAGCTGTATAGTTTACTGCTACTGCCATGGATTAGGATTAAATACAATAGTCAGCTGGCTCCAGTTCCAAGCACTATTTTTAACTTTTCTTTTCCCAAGAAGATTATTGTATTTGCCCTTATTTAAAACACAAAAATATGATAATGGACTGAAACTATTAGGTAATATTTTTAAAAATTAAAAATGGTTTTATAATTTTTCCCTATGTTTACCTGTTATAATCTGTTCTTCATCCATATGATAAAGAATTTTGTTCCGTCACTTAATTTGCATTTTCTTCTCATTCAAAATTCAACTTCATGGTTGCTGCTAGAAAGTCTAATTTTATGTAAGGTTGTAGTTAGTGAGAATTTATTGAATGAAGGTCTCATTTATTTAAAACTAAAACGCAAAATAAGCCCTAAAATATAGAGGAAGTTCTAAATTGTCTAACCTCTGTCTTAATCTTTTTTTATTTTTATTTTTAAGAAGAGATATTTGTTGTGTCAACATGTAACCTCAGTGACAGCATGAATTTGCTGTTTACCTTATATTTCATTATTGTCTGGATATTGTCATCATTGTCATTTTCTCAAATGGTGGTGATGCAAACTATTAAAATAAAAATATGTTGAGTTAACCTTTTTTTCTGAAAAAAATTTTTGAATTGAATTTTATTTTTAAAATGGAAATGTTTTATTTTTAAAGGCACTTTAGATGACATAAATGTTACATAAAAAATATACAGGGTTCCCATATACCCCACCTCCTTCCCTTCCCACACTTTTCCCCATCAACAACATCTTTCTTTAGTGTGGTACATTTCTTACAATTGATGAACATATATTGAAGTATTGCTATTAAGCATGGTCTGTAGTTTACATTATGGTTTACACTTTGCACTGCACAATTTTATAGGTTTTGACAAAATGTATAACAGCTTGTATATGTCATTGCAGTGTCATGCAGAACAATTTAATTGTTCCACTAATGCCCCATGTTATACCTATTCTTCCCTCTCCCTCCCCTCAGAACTTCTGGTGACCACTATCTTTATATCAATGTTACAAGTTCTTCTGTTACTAGAATAATAAGTCCACTTTAGTCCATAGTTGCATTCCCCCCTTATGTTTGTTCATTTCTCAGTCTTGAAGGTTTTAGGTTGGAAAAGTTAACCTTTTAAAAAGTAAACTTACTATCAGAACTTTGAACTATTTTTTAGAAAGAAAAGGAAAAAAAAAAGGAAGAGAAAAAGAGAGAAAAGGAGCCAGAAAAGCCTGCAAAACCTCTTACAACTGAAAAGGTAAATATTCTCTTTTTTTGTGAATCTATAAAGATTACCTTCTTATTTGTATCTTTATATATTAATGACTTTCCAGATATTCACCATATGTAAACAATCATTCATCAACAAATGTTTGTTGAGTGAATACCATGTGCTAAGCATTTTGTCACTTGTCCTGTATGATTTGTAATCAGTTTTAAAAATTGTGGGTATAGATCATGTGAGTTCTGTAAGGACAGATTTTGTCTTATTAATGAGATGAAAAATGGTGCTTTTAGCTCCCATGTATATTATCATATCAGGGAGATAAGTTATGTTAATAAAGTTATTGGGACAAAATAAAAAATGGTTCAATCAGACTTTAGTGAAAGTTTAGAGAATAAAGAGATCATACCTGAAAGAGGCCTTCAGAAAAGACTTCATGATGAAGGTTAGCAATTGAGCTAAGTTTTGAAGCTAGATAGGATTAAGGTAGAAGGCAGGAGTACATCAGTTGGAGAGAACAGTCTGAGGACTATCATGGGAACTGGAAAATGAGAAAGTATGCTTAGAAAAATAGTGATTAGTGCAGTTAAAGAAATGTTATGTCTATTTATAGAAAGTAGTGAAAAATAAGACCATAAAGCTGGATTGAATTCAAATTGTAGGGAACCTTAAATTCTAGGTTGAGATGTTTATTCTTTTGGGGGAGTTTCAGAGGTTCTAAGGCAGGTGATGCACCTAATCTAGAAGTGTAGTTATGAAGGATTAATTTGGCAGTGACATGTAGGATAGATATGAGGGGGTAGGGAGAACACTTAGACTTTTGCTAAGGGATTGGTTAAATAATTTTAGTGGCTTGGCTTTGAATGCACATCATTATAAAAACATGCTAAAGGAATTTTTAGTGAAGGGAGCCTTCTTGATTTTAGTTGTTTGAAATTAAAAAAAATCAACTTTATTGAGGTATAAATTTTATACTACAAAGTGCTTGCAGTTAGAGTGTATAGTGGAAGTATATACTGATTTTTTCTTTGTCATTTCCTGGAGCTGTCTTTGCCTTCAAAAAGTTACAAACAGGCCTTTAACACTTACGATAGTACTAAGTATCCCAGGATGCCCCATCCTTAGTGCAGCAACCAATACCATTCACCATTTGACCCTTCACCTGCCTTCCTAGCATTCTCTCTCCATTCTTCACACCATTCAGACTTGTCCACTGCCACCTTAACACACCTTCCATTCTTCTTTCTATCTTTATGTTCACTAAATTGCTTTGCCAGTTTGCCAGTTTCCCTGTCTCTTACCTAAAGCTTATTCATTCTACCTTTTCTTTGAAGACCTCTAAACATCTCAACTGGATACTTTCTCTTTTCCTCAAAATTCTTGTGACACTGCCATACATTTTATTTTATTACCTCCTACCTTGTATTATTGTTTAATTGTATTATTAAGGAAGTTTCTTTATCTAACACAGATGTGTAAATATTTTGTTTCCTGAGATGATTACATCAGTCACATGGGGGCTAAGTCTTACATTTCTTAGAATTTCTAACCGTTTCTTGCCTGTAGTAGATGCTTAGGATATATATATGTAGATTAATTTATGTTTTTCATCTCATAGTTCCTGTTAGTGCCTTGATTCCAAGGTCATGTAGAAAGATTAACAAACTGAAACTTATTACTGAGTAATGTATTAAATACTAAAGACTGTAAGACTATCTTGCCATATGGAATTCTTTGAAATATTTCCCTGAAATACCTTTCAATTAAAGTTTCTTTGAATGCCACTATTTGTCATTGTTTTAGTGATAACGTACTGAATTAAATTTTTATCTTTCACCAATTAAATTTAGAAGTTAAATATTTTAATAGTTTTTTTAAAGGCCTGACTAAATCACTGATTATAACCTTATGAGTTAGTCTTAATTCTCCTAATAACTTTCTCTTTAGTGTGTATCCATTAGAAGCTGTTAGTGAAATCTCTCACAGTTTTCTTGTTTGATTACAAAGGAATTTTAAAATCATTACTAGGTTTTATTTTTTGTTTCCAGAAATCAGAAATTTTAAAAGTCTTCTTTTTTTTTAAAGATTTATTTATTTACTTTATCCATTTTAAACCTCCCCTTCCCCATTTGCTGTTTTGTGTCCATTCGCTGGGCAATTCTCTGTGTCTGTTTCCTGCCATCTCTTTCTCATCCTCTTCCTCCAGTCTTCACCAGGATTCGATCCTGGAGACCTGATGTAGGAGAGAGGTGTCTTGCCACCTGCGCCACCTCGGTTCCTGGTTTTCAGAGCTTTTGGAGCATCTCGTCTTGTCTCTCCCCTTTTACATCATCATCTTGCTGCATGGCTCCTGGGGCCTGGCGGCTCACCGGCGCACAGAGCCTGGCAGCCCATGTGCCTTCTATATATATATATATTTTATTTTACCTAGAGGTCCCAGGGATCGAACCCAGGTCCCTCCATATGGCAGACAGACGCCCAACCATTTGAGCCACATCCGCCCCCTGTAATGTCTTCTTGATAACATACAAAACATAACCACTTTTAAAACATCATATACTGTATTTGTTGTCTCTCTCTTAAAAAAATATTTCACCATTAAAAAAAGTTAGGTTTGACTACGTGACCTTGCCTTCTGTTGCCTGCTGGAAAAATGGGCCATAACAATAACATCAGAAATGTGTCTCTAGGTGAGGAACCTGAAAAGAGCAATTGAAATGTGTGAACAATGAGGAATTTAGCATTTTCCTTTGCTGTTTCCCTTCAGCCTATAGGTTTTATTTAACTTAGTTCACACCTATTCTTACACAGCCTTCAGAATCTCAGGATTCCTGCTGTTGATGGTAGGAGCCTTGCTGAGAGGAAAAAATCATATAGAAGGAAAAAACTTTAGTTCCTATTAAAAATTTACAGTGAAGATAATGCTGAATGTATTAGAAGAAAAATGCATTTAAAAAGTTATCACATTTTAAAATTATTTTTATTTATATTTTTAGCTTTGTGTTTTAGAGAGTTTGGATTGCAGAAGAGTCACAACTGTGGCAGGGGAGGATTACTGGTGCAGGGTGTCGGTAATGGGGGGTTGTGTGGGGAGGGGCGCACCTGGGGCATGCCTCTATGGAATATGAATAGTTCAGGTGGTCATGGGGTGTTGTCTCGGTGGGTGGAGACCCACACAAAAACTGAAAAAATACTGAATTCCCATCCTAGGGAGTCCTGCTACATTCTCAAATAGAGTGGCAAGAATCCCTAGAAAGTACATGGGCAGTGCTTAGTGAAGGAGGATAGACCAGTACTCCAGGCCCTTGATATTGATGTTTGCACCTATGAACCTTGCTTTGTGAAATTGAAACATAGCCTAGTATTATATTTTGCCCAAGAGTTCTCTCCTGAAAGCCTCCTTATTGCTCTAAAGTGGCCTCTTTCTAAGCCAAACTCAGCATATAAACTCATTACCTTTCTCTCCAGCATGGGACATGACTCCTGGGGATGAGCCTCCCTGGCCCTGAGGGATTATTACCCAAGCACCAACTAGCGATACATTTGGAAAAAGACCTTGTCCAAAAGGGGGAAATATTAAATACAAATGAGTTTTTATGGCAAAGAGATTTCAAAGTGAGTCGGGAGGTCATTCCAGAGGTTACACTTATGCATGTCTTAGAAGGATCTCACTGACTGCCACAGTAAACAGTGCCTCAAGCAGGGGGCTCCTGAGGGCTCTAGAGACATCTTTCATAAGTGTGGTACATTTGTTACAATTGATGGAAGGATTTCAATTTAATCAAAACTTAGTGTTGGACTGAATACTGGAAAAAAATGAAAAGATAACCAGGCCTAATTGATTACAGAATAAAATGTACTTTTTAAACCCTTCCGAGTCTATATTTTCAAATTTTGTTTTAGTTTATATCTCCCATGCCTATAACAAATTCCAGGTGAACTGAATAGATACTGTCTTCTTAGTTGCCATTCTTATTACCTCAGTAGCCTTTATTTGATTCTACACCCATATCCACAGTATCTGTCTTTCCTTTCCACCTCCCTTAGTCTTCTCCTAAATCTTCATCAGTGTGATAATGATATTCAGCCTCATTTGTTTTTAGAGCCATTTCCCCTTATTATAAAAACCAAGAAAGACACAGGAAAAATATATTAAAAAAAAAACAAAACAAAACGAGTTTAAAATCACCTATCATCTTACTACCCAGAGTTTCACCACTTTTAACATTGTAGTATTTTACTTGTAGACCTTTTTCCAGTGCAGAATGTATTAGTTTTATATTTTGCATTTTTCTTTCCCCACCTCCACTTAAGATGATATAATCAGCATTTTCTGATGCAATATTTGATTACCATAAATTTTAGTATATGGACTGCATTAATAAGATTTTATATTATCTTAATTTCTAGGTCATTTTATGGCATTCTCAAATAGAGGTGGAAATGAAAACTTATAGGATTTTTAAAAAAAGTACTTTGAAGATATATACAATTTTATCTTTAAATTCAATAGTAATGAATTTTAAAGTGTACCAGTTTTATTAGTGTCATATTTATCTCATGAGTAAACATTTGGAAATACATGAATGACTTTTATTTAGGCTACCATTTAGCTGAATGTTCTTGTTCTCTGTGTTTACAACCTTTTCTCTTGTAATCATGCTGTTTCAAAAATTATTCTTAAATGACGTTTAAACTTTCAAAACAAGACAGTAATTCAGCCATAATGATAGTGTGTTATACTGACCTATGTAGTTAGGGAAGGGAAAGAAATATTTTGTTTAAATAAATAAATCTAATGTCTCTTAGATGCTTCTCTCCAATCATTTACACACTATGTGAGATGACTCAAAATAATTAGAGGGTAATATAGTTTTAAAATTACATAAAATTTCTCAACATGAAAATTTGATGTATCATTTTTTACCTTCTCCTTCCCTATCCCCCCCATCTCCAGACCACCTTAAAAAACAACAACAACAAAAAAAAACAAACAAATAAACAAAAAAAACTGGTGGGGAAGGACTTAATCTTTGATTCCTAAATTATTTTGCCCTAGATATATTAACATGTGTTCTTCAGCAATATTTGTCTTTTTAAAAATTAAAAAAATGTATTTCTTATGGTGGTATTAGACTGATAGCAATAAAATCTGACCTAAAAGTAAAAAATGTATAGGGATGAAAGGACAAACTGTTTATCCACTCACTTGGGAGGCATACATGTTTTAAAACTTATCTGCCTCTGTACAGTAAAAGAATTCCAGGTGTTTCAGGTATCCCTGATTTACTGCTTGCCAAAAGATGGCCACTCTAGATTTACTTCCCTACTGTCTGTCAGAGTTGTCTCTTGCCTAGGTTTATGACCTCCCACTGCCATACTGACTGCCGTTACTATTACTACATTTGACATTTTAACTGTGGATATGGAGAAATAGACAGACTCTCTTTTCTGATAGCAGTGATAAAAACTCGAGGTATTGATCCAAAAGTATCTGGAATGATTTTTATGTGTGGCTTATGAAAAGAAGTGTCATCACTTCATAGTTATTACCTGGTTTGAACATCCTTGGAATCTGATGAGGACAATGATGGCAGTGGATATTAATAGCTCTCCAAAACAAAACCACTATGCCATCTTTGTTTTTATTCCCCTCTGTGCCTAGTGCTCTCCAGGCCTTTCATCATGTGAAGCTTTTGCTTTTAACTACATAGGCTGTACAGCTTTGATCAGATGTCATTAGAATCTTCACCTGTGTGTGGTATTATACCTCTTATTGCTTCAATTCACCTGAATTCAGTTGCCCAAGTTTACCATCTGGCTTCTCTAACCCACCCACACTCATGCCCTCCTTCCCCTACTGTGTAAAGCATACTGTAGGAAAAAGTGGGTGTTTCTGTTCTAATCAGTATGATATTCAGTATGCCTTTAAAAGTGAGGCCCATAAAAGTAATCTTAAGTGGGATTTGGCCTGACAGTTTGGTTGCTCTGGAGTAGATGAAATGCTTCCATCATTTGCATCCAGATGTTTGATGCCCTGTTGATGTTGCTGTCATTAATTAGTCTTCCAGGGTCTGTGTTGTCTTTCCCCACCTCCACTATTTTATTTATTTATTTATTCATTCATTCATTCATTCATTTATTTATTTATTTATTTATTTTTTTACCGGGAGGTACCGGGGATCGAACCCCGGTCTCTCCATATGGTAGACGGACGCCGAACCTCTTGAGCCACATCCGTTTCCCTAAAGAGAGATTAAGAACTTTTTTTTTTTTTTTTTTAAAGATTTTATTTATTTATTCATTTATCCCCCCCTTGCTGCTTGTGCTCGCTGGGTCAGCTAACCACGCTGTGTGGGCGGGCTTGCCTTCACCAGGAGGCCCCGGGAACCGAACCCGGGGCCTCCCATATGGTAAACGGGAGCCCTACTGATTGAGCCACAGCCGCTTCCCTACTATTTTAAAAATATATTTTTATTAAGAAGTTGTGAACTTTCAAAACAATCATGCCTCTGTGTGGAATTCCCATACAACACCCCTCCACCTACACACTACATTGTTGTGGAACATTTGTTACAGATTATGAAATAATATCATCAGACTATTATTATTAACTATGGTCCATAGCATACATTTGGTATATTTTTTCCATTCCCCCTTTTCTTAACACAGTACATCTTTGGCATTGATGGAAGAATATTACAGTATTGCTGTTAACTGTAGTCCATAAGTTACATTAATTGTATTTTTCCCATGCTTCTACACATTCTTCCCACCTTGAAATAGTGATATACATTTGTTCTAGTTCATAAGGGACATTCTTGTATTTGTACTATTAAACATAATTCTCATCCATCTCTTGGTTCACTATGTTTTTCAGTCCCTAGATTATTTTCTTTCTTTCTTTCAGTTGACATTTACATTCCTAGACCACAATCCCATTTATAAGCCAGCTGCATTAGTTCTACTCACTATAATGTGTCACTGTCAACTCTATCCATTTCCACACTTCTGAGCATCAGTACACCTTCTCAGACCTTGACTTGTCTCCTAATACCTATACTCTAGGTTTTAACTCTATGCATTTATTCTTCGTATTTAGTTCATATTTATGAGATCAGGCAATATTTGTCCTATTGTGTCTGGCTTATTTCACTTAGCATTGTCTTCAGAGTTCATCGATATTATATGTGTTCCAATTTCATTTCTTCTTGCAGCAGCATAGTACTCCATCATATGTATATACCACATTTGTTTACCCACTCATCAGTTGATGGACACTTATGGTGTTTCCATCTTTTGGCAATTGTGAATAATGCTTCTATGAACATTGGTGTGCAAATGTTTGTTGCGTCATAGTTTTCAGTTCTTCTGGATATATTCCTTGTAGAATTGCTGGATCATATGGCAGTTCTATATTTAGCTTCCTGAGGAACTGCCAAACTGTCTTCCACAGAGATTGCACCATTTTACATTCCCACCAACAGTGAAGGAGTGTTCCTATTTCACCACATCCTCTCCAGTACTTATTGTTTTCTATTTTTTAAATAATGACCATTCTGTGTGGCGTGAGACAGTATCTCGTTGTTTTGATGTGCATTTCCCTAATAGCTAGTGATATTGAACATTTTTTCATATGCATTTTGCCATTTGTATGTTAGTTGCCATTTACCTCAGTGCCTAGTTCCAGCAATTCAACAGGGACTGCAGAATGGTGGTTATCTTAATTCTGCTATTTCTTCTTCATATAATAGCTGAAATATGTCTCCTTGTACTTGGTTACCCTGTGTTATAATTCATGTAAGCAGAGGCAGGATAAATGCTTGATTCTTTCCCTTAATTTACCAGTTTTCAAAATGAGTTGATTCGTTAGTATCCTCCAATTGTGACCAGTTGGTTTTTTTGTTTTTTTTGGGTCTCATTTGAATTCATGAATTTAAGCATATATACTGTGTTTCTAACCATTGCAGTCACTATTTAACTGGAAGCTTCTTCAGTTGGTTCCTGAGTTTTTTGTGACACAACTATAGTAGTCTGATAATGCTTGATATTTGGTATGATAATTGATCATTGTTCTAGGCTTATCTTGTACACTGCCTGCACAGACATGGAGTCAGCCATTTACCAGAGAGCAGTAGTTCATTTTAGTGGGAAAGGTATTTTAGTACCACAGTAGCACAATATGGTGTTCGGAGTATTCATTGTAAGTCATAATATACATAATATATAGTTTCTCAAGTTTAAGCTGTTTACTCTCTGCATCTTTTATTTTATAGATAAAAATCATGACCAGTGATAGCAAATCAAAAGCAGATTGTTGATTTGAATTTCGAATTCTATAGTTTTTTGTTTCACTCGTTTAAAAAAAAAAAGAAAGTATCCCCAACTGGTTAGTCTAACAGTGACCTTCTTAGATTTGTGACTATCTACTCCAGAACCATTGGAGCAGAAACTCCTTTCCATTCCTGTTTCTCTATTATTTTCACTTTCCCCCCTTTTAAAATAACCTAGCATTTTTTAACTTGCTCGGATGTGTTCAAATCTTTTTATAATGAAAGCCTATTGCCCTTGTTTTAATATTATGGTATTTTGCCACATGCGAATGTATTTGCAAACAAAACAGAACAGAGGATGGTTATAAAAGAATTATTTCAGGAGTTTGTGTTCAGGAGGTATTTTTGGCTTTTGGGGCAGGATATTGACGTGGAGAGGTTTATTTATCAGACCTGCTTTCCCCAATCTTCTTTCTTTTCCTCCCTGGCTTCCTATTTACTCTCTTTCAGAGGAGGAAGAGGAGCTGGGCCCATATTAAGAGCAGGACTGTAGGGTATTAGATCTGTATTTATGGACTACTGTCTCTGTAGTGTTGGCATTCCTCAATCTGGACTGGAATATTTAATATAGAATCATCATCTTTTTTTTCCAGTTTGTAGAAATTTTCCCAATTGTAGGGTTTTATACCATGTTTATTTTTAAAGATTTATTTATTTATTCCCTGCCCCCCCCCACATTGTTTGCGGTCACTGTCTGCTCTCTGTGTCCATTTGCTATGTGCTTTCTGTGTCCGCTCGGCTTTTCTTTTAGGAGACACTAGGAACTGAACCTAGGACTTCCCATGTGGGAGAGAGGTGCTCAATTGCTTGATCCACCTCAGCTCCCTTATACCATGTTATTTTAAAAATAACAGCTATATTGAGATATAATTCATTGTCTATAAAATTCACATGCAAAGTATACAATTCAGTGGTTTTTAGTATATTTACAGAGTTGTGCAACCTTTATCACTATTTAATTTTAGAACATTTTTATCATCCCCAGAAGAAACCCCACACCTATTAGTGATCACTCTCCATTTCTTCTTCCTTTTTCAGTCCTGATAACCACTAATCTTTCTATCTCTATGGATTTGCCTTTTCTGGACACTTCATAAAAACGGTATATAATATGTGGTCTTTTGTGACTGGTTTCTTTCCCTTAGCATAGTTTTCAAGGATCACCCATGTTGTAGCATATGGCAGTACCTCATTCCTTTTTTTAAAGATTTATTTTACTTATTTCTCCCCACCCCCTCGTTGTTTGCATTTGCTGTGTCTGTTTGTCTTCCTTGTTTCTTTAGGAGGCACTGGGAACCGAACCTGGGACCTCTGATATGGGAGGGAGGCACCTAATTGCTTGAATCATCTCCTAATTGCTTGAATCATCTCCTGCTTTGTTGTGTCTCTCATTGTGTTTTTCTTCTTGTGTCTCATCTCTTGTTGCATCATCTTGTTGTGTCAGCTTGCTGCACCTGCCCAATTGCGTCAGCTCGCTTTCTTGCTCATCTTCTTCAGGAGGCAGTGGGAACCTCTGCTCCCTGCTTTGTTGTGTCTCTCATTATGTTTTTCTTTTTGTGTCTTTTGTTGCATCAGCTTGCCGCGCCTGCCGTTGTGCCAGCTTGCTGTCTTCTTTAGGAGGCACTGGGAACCAACCCATGTGGTAGGCAGGAGCTCAACCATTTGAGCCACATCTGCTTCCCCCTCATTCCTTTTTTTTATAATTGTAGTTGCAGTTTTTGCAATTATGGAGAGAAAAAAAAAGGTCTTCCTCTCATTAACAAAATTATGAGCTGTCAGAGTTTTTTTTTTTTTTTAAAAAGTATCTTGTTTTAATGTGCATGTGTAAAAAGAACCAAAAGTAGTCATAAATTAGAACCTATTACATATTTGAAATCTAGATCAATATTTACAAGATGAATAAGTTAAATGATCATGCATAGCAGTGTCATTCAAAGGATGTTGCCCACTTGAAATCAAAGTACCTTCAGAACCAGAAAATGTAGAATAAAATTTGAGTTTGCATGTTTCAATTTTTATTGAAATTTCTAATAGTTTTTTTTTTTCACT
The DNA here is from genome assembly GCA_026826555.1 of Tolypeutes matacus. Classification (NCBI taxonomy): domain Eukaryota; kingdom Metazoa; phylum Chordata; class Mammalia; order Cingulata; family Chlamyphoridae; genus Tolypeutes; species Tolypeutes matacus. The sequence goes on along the minus strand of JAKSZT010053789.1, from coordinate 895,425 downwards.
GTCCTGCAATAAATGACTTGAAAATGTAAAAAAATTTTAAAAAGTCTTTTTTAACCCAGATGGTAAATGGTGGTAACTGTGCCTCCTGATTTACTGAGAGTTTGACTGTTAAAGGATAGCATCTTTACAGTTTTTTATTATAGAAATATGTTCAAGCCATATCAGAATAATATTAACATTTCTAAGATTTCAAAATAAGGCACCACATATATAGTTACCTAAAACTAAATTCTAATAAGAAAGGAATATGTAGCATATCTCTTTTTCAGAGCGTTTCTGAAAGATTTGCCTTAGCATGTGGCTAAGTGATCTGGTCTCAGAATTAATCCCCAATTAATTATGAATTCCCTACCCTCAGGACAGTGGTTTCAGTCCCACTCTGTGCTTTGCGTTACTTTTTGATTTCTGCTCCTAGGAAATGTTTGTTTCATTTCTGAGCCTGGATAATCTTATGGGCTTCTTCTTTTAATATTTTTTCATGTGATTGGGGCTGAGGTGATGTTATTAAGTATGAAATTCTGGAGCCATGTTAACCACAGAATGCTATGAAATAAGCAAAAACATTAAAAACCAATTCAAGGGAAGTGGATGTGGCTCAAGTGATTGGGCTCCCGTCTGCCATACAGGAGGTCCAGGGTTCGATTCTCAGGGCCTCCTGGTGAAGGGCAGGCTGGCCCCAGTGGGAAGCTGGCCTGCGGGGAGCTGGTGTGCGTGTAGTGCTGGCCCATGCAGAGTGGTGGCCTGCGTGGAGAGCTGGTGCAGTGGGATGATGCAAGAGGGAGAGACACAGAAGGGAGACAATGAGGGAGGCAGCAGATTGGGGTGCTGGGGCAGCCTCTCTCCACTCCGGAGGGTCCCTGGATCGGTTTCTGGTGCCTCCTGGAGGAAGGACAAACAGACACAGAAGAACACACAGCAGACAGCAGGTGCAGAACAATGAGAGTGGCGGGGGGCAGAGGGGGAGAAATGGGTAAATAAATCTTAAAGAACAAACAAACAAAAAAACCCAATTCAAATCCTTCTTGTATTTCTATTTATATATTGAAAGAATGTCTTCCTTTGCTTAAATAAACCATAGGTAAAACATGCACCTAGTAGTAATTTACTGAAGACAAGCAATCTCTAGTCAATACCAGTCAATGGAGATATTATCAGTTATCAGTGTAGGTACAGATTTCCATGCCTTTTTCCTTTCACTAAAATTTTAGGAAACAATCATAATGATGCTTTGAGCTATATTATAGGGGGAAGGGAGAAGAAAACCTGTTGAGTTGGTGACAATTATTAGTAGGTGTGCCCTGGAACAGAGACTAGAAAATTACAGAAATTTTGTGAAAACTTTATATATTATTCAGGATAATTTTGAGCCAGTAAAAGAATGAAATTTCCATCCATAATAATCTAGCAGATTTTTGTTTGACATTTTTTCCATTAAATCATACATAGTGAATTAATTTGCACTCTTATAGTAGGTATTTAGAAGCCTGCCTTTCACAACTCTGGAACAGTCCCTAAAACATTTAAATCTCCAGACCTTTCTTTTCAAATAGGCTAAACTAAATGTACATAAATGAGTTAATCATAAAACCTGTAACTGTAGTTGAAGGAAGTAAATATTAGCTGCTGGATTTTGTCACAGTGGAGTCTAATGTTTGATTTCGCTACCTTTTTCTCAATTAAATCAGTATACAAGATATCACTCTAGGCAGCATTTGAAATTGCTGTTGGGATTTTTTCCTCCCATTTTCCCCCCAATTGTCCTATTTTTTTAGAGAGAAAATGAATAATTGAAAAAAAAAACTTGTATAATTGTATTATGAGTTTATATCTATATGAAAGTGACATTTTGTAACTTCATAGATTTTATTTTAGAAATTAAATTCGTTTTTAAAATATTTCTCAACCCTCTTATTCAAGTGTAACATACAGATCTTAAGTGTATAACTCAGTGTATTTTAAAAAATTGATATATTGTGTGTAACCACATGCATAGATGACCATAGAAAACATAACTAGTTCTCCTGTACTGTCTTGATAGCGCTAGTCATTCCCTCCCAAAGTTGATCACTATTCAGATTTCTATCAAGATAGATAAATTTGAACTGTTTTTAATTTCATTTAAGTAGAATTGTATAGTGTGCATTCCTTCTATATCTAGTTTCTTTTGTTTATTACTGTGTCTATGAGATTCATCCATGTTATTACATGTTCGTTTTTTATTACTAAGTATTATTCCATTGTCTAAATATGCCATACTTATTTCTCCGTTCTGCTGTTAATAGTTTCTTGTTTCTGGTTTGATGAATAAAGCCGTGGTAAATATTTCTGAACATGCCTGTTGATAAACGTACTTTTATATCTTGTTGGATATATGCCTAAGAATAAAATTGTTGGGTCATATAAAATATATATATGCTCAGCTTTAGTAGATACTGCCAAAGAGTTTACCAAAGTGTTTATACCAATTTGTATTCTCTTTAGTGTTGTATGGCAGTTATAATTGCTTAGTATTTTTCACCATAACTTGGTATTGTCATTACAAAAAAGAAAAAAAAACAATGGTTGTAGAAATTATTATTTTTATTAGTTGATGCTATTCTAGTGCACAGAATGTCCTGGCTGTTAAGAGGACACCTTGAAATGAGTAAATAATTAAAATGGCTTGAAACAGTTTTGATCACGACACGAGCATTCTTTCAGTCAAGATGGTTTGCTCTGTTCTTAATGTTTTACCTAGTTTAAAAAAAAAAAAAAAAGAATTGAGAAGCTAAAATAAGAATTATTGTCTTATAGAGATCATAACAAGATGATAGTAATCTTACTTTGTTATTTAAATTACTATGTACTAAGATGCTCTCAAGCCTTTAAAAAAGAAGCAACCTGCTGAAGTTATAGTAGCTTTTTTTTTTTTTTTTAAAAAAGGAGGTACTGGGGATTGAACCTGGGACCTTGTACGTGGGAGGCAGGCACTCAACCATTGAGCTACATCCTCTCCCCTACAATAGATTTTTTTTTTTTTGACATTATCATCACTTTCTTTCTCAGTATGATTTCCATTTCACAGGAGTGCTGTACAAGGATAGATATTTAAGGGGTATTTGAAATTACTTTTTTTTTTCCTTTAATTAATTTATTTTTTCTTGTGGGTAAAAATCAAAATACATACCAATATTTGTAAAATGATATATAAATATATATGCATATATGTGCATTTGCTTACAAAAATGTTATTTTTATATATATATATTTTAGAGGTGCTTAGATTACCTAAAATATTACACAGAATCCACTGGGATTCCCATGTTGCCCACCTCCCACACCTCCCACCACATCCCACACAAACATCTCCCACAAGTGTGGCCCACCACCCTCAATGGACCTACACATCCTGGGGCCTTGCCACCAACCATAGACCACAGTTCA
>JAKSZT010053789.1:792016-882002 GCA_026826555.1 Tolypeutes matacus | reverse complement strand
AAATCCTTCTTCTTGATTTCATATATTATGAATAATATTTATCTATCTGTCATCCTCTACATTATCCTATACTTATGAAATATTTTCCATTATCATGTGTGTGGGCCAAAAGTTACTTCAACTCTTTTTATCCATATAATAAATTTTATTTTTAAAGAGGAAAAAAAAAAAAAAGTCATGGCATGAATCAGGGATTTACTCTGACTACTCCAAAGGTCACATATTCATCCATCTATTTGTTCTCTGTGTGGCTTTGGTATGCAGTATAGGGATAAGTTGGTTATGTTACAAGTTGCCTAAAGAGAAAACTTTCTAATATTTAGAACTCTCCAAATGCAAAGTAGTCTGCGCCATCATATCTAGTGATTTCATAACACTAAAAACATTTTTACAGAGAGACTTGCCATGTAAGAGCTGTTGTAGTAGTGTTCATGCATTGCATAATGAATTGACTAAATGTCGTCCAAAGCTCCTTCCAGTTGTGAAATTTCTATAGATCCTTGATAATTTTCCAGTCCAGTGAAATAATTGTGCCGAGGCCATTTAGAGAGCCATTTACTGAAAATGTCCAAATGGTTGGAGAGATAAAATGGAGATTACAGTTTGAATTGAGCCTTAAAAATACAATTTAAGAAAAAAAAACAAAAGCAAAGTATGCTATGAGTTGACAGTTTTGATGTGAAGATTTTAAAATTACTTTGTGATAATTTGAAATTATTAAGCAAAAGCCATCGTGGTGCAGAGGAAGGAGCCCTTTCAGAAGATTAGCCACTTGTACACCATTGGACTGATCATGTCACTTTAATTTCCTTAACTTTAAAACATAATTGATTTTATGTGCTTTCTAGTTTGATGATTCTATGAATGTTAAAAGAAACTGGTTATAGCTAAAGTAGTTAAGGTATAATTTGAGATGTCAGTTTTTAAAGAAAATTTTGATTAATATCCAATAAAACTTAGAAAATTGTATAACTATTCTTATAATAAGTATTACTGTTACTATCTACATTAATTGGCCAATTAAAGACAATGAGTCCCATTCTAGAGGTTTAGCTATTATGTCCTTTATTTAAAGGGGTAAGAAGTGGTGGTAAATAAAGGAGTTGGAAACTAAATAATTTTTAATTAAATTATATTCTGTGGAGGGGGGGGCGGATGTGGCTCAAATGGTTGGGCATCCGTCTGTCATATGGAGGGACCTCGGTTCGATCCCTGGGACCTCCCGGTAAAATAAAAAAAATATATATATATATAAGGCACATGGGCTGCCAGGCTCTGTGTGCCGGTAAGACGCCAGGCCCTGGGAGCCATGCAGCAAGATGATGACGTAACAGGGGAGAGACAAGATGAGATGCTCCGAAAGCTCTGGAGACGAGGAACTGAGGTGGCGCAGGTGGCAGAATTCCTCTCTCCTACATCAGAGGTCTGGAGGACCGAATCCTGGTGAAGACTGGAGGAGGAGGATAAGAAGAGATGGCAGGAAACAGACACAGAGAATTGCCCAGCAAATGGACACAAAACAGCAAATGGGGAAGGGGGGGGTTAAAATGGATAAAGTAAAAAAAAAAAAAAATATATATATATATATATTCTGTGGAGTACTGTTTTGAATTACAAAAGGATTGGCTGGTGATGCTGCTTTTAATAAAGGCTTTTATAATTTGAATTAGACATCTGGTCGGTATTTTATAAAGTTGCTTTATTTAAGTAGACCTATGTTCTTGCTTGTTAGAAAATTTTGTTTAATGAATTATAGATGACCTAATTTTATCTACTCACAGTTGACTGCATTCCTCACTTAATAAAAGGTAAATTCCATATGTGATATTTTCAGTAGCAGGCAAATTTTAACTGGAATGAATCCATAAATGTTTGCCATGCCTGAGCTGAATGTGAAATATCAAAGAGTGATAGGTATATGAGGGAAGATGTTGCTAAGGTTTTGATGTACTGTTATTGTTGCACCTTAATAATTCTGATCCATCCTAACAAGGTAACATTTTTGTTCTTTTTCTTTTTTTTTTTTTTTTTTTTTGTAGGCGGTACCGGGGATTGAACCCAGGATCTTGTACATGGGAAGCAGGCACTCAACTACTGAGCTACACCTGTTCCCCAACATATAATAATAAATGTTTTAGGCTTCTTTATACTTTCTTATGCTTTATTACACTAACTTTATCAGAAGTATGCATAATTAATTGGGGATTAAATGGCTTATTCCATTTGTTTAAGAAAAATGAATCTGATTGTTTATTTTAAAGGTACAGAAAATAGAAGATCAGCAATTGGAGCTTAAAAAAAGTACCAGCCCTAAAAAAGCTGCAGAGCCAACTGTTGATCTTTTAGGACTTGGTAAGTAATAAAAAGTAAAAGTTATCATTAAGAGTTACAAAACAATTGACAATTTTATTTGAAATGAATATAATGGATTTTTATTGTCAATATGCCAAAGATATCTCTTAACTGAATTTGTAAATGGTACGGTTGGTTTGCTGAGTTCTCACAAATAAGATCTTAAATCTTTCAAAGGGAGCTGATGTCTGCTAGAACTGTCTGCTGAAATACAAGTAATGAGTTCCTTAGGGAAAGAGGAGATACCAAAGAAATCTTCAAAGGCTTGGTGGACTGTGACATTTCAACATTTTAAAATAGTGTTTTGTGTTTTTTTCCCCTTCTCTACCTTTAATTTTTTTTTTTTTTCTTTTTTTAGTTTTGTAGGGGACTTCTTCCCCTTAGCAAAATAATTTTGTTGCCTAATTGTAAAATGTGCGGGTATGAAATAAAATTTAATGTTGTTTAACTGAAGCAACACACTTTACCCCCATGTCTAGTGCCTGGATTTATTTCATATCTCTGATAATAATGACAGTTATCATTTTAATTTAATGTCCTATTTGTTTTCAATAGGCAGATATATGTTGCCTGCCTAGCACGTAAACAGGCTTTCATTCAAGGAGTGCTTGTACTCTAGTGTTTATCTGAAGATACTTTTTTGTACCTTTTTCAACTCTTCTTTCTAAAAAGAATTGGCTTGATAAAAGTAATGTAGTAATATCTGAGGCTTGAAGCAGTTTTTTGTCATGGTTGTTTGTTTTAGTTTGGAGAAAGATTGACAAAGGGAAAGATGAAAGACAGTTGAAGGATAGAGTTGAACTTTATATCCTGCCTTTCTAAAAATTCGTCTTAGTTCTTATTGAGTAAATTATTTTCAGTCTTAAGAATTACAGTTAAATGTTTTATTCATTTCTTTAGGAAGCTGGTATGTCATAGAAATATACTTCCTGGAGGTAAAATTATTCTATGGTGGTAAAAAGTAGTATATTAGCAGTAAAAAAAAAAACTGTACATTTGAAAATAGGGCTTCAGTCCAGGGGCTCTAAATATATTTATGTTGAATTCTAGTCATCAAAATTTCTGTAATTTTATTTCCTTTGCTGTAAATGAAAGAAAAGAAAATAGATATATTATGAAAGTAAGAATATAGTTTACTACAGCTATAATCATCTTTTTCATCACTGCAGCATTTCCTCTCCAGTCTAAGTGCCTGTATATTAGTTTATAATTTAGGAATGTAAGATACACGCTACACCTGACTTTTAACCAACACATTCATTCATTGATTCAGCAAATATTTACTGAGTAACTACTCTGTGACTAGGCACCATTGTAGGCACTAGGGAGTTTGCTGTGAAAAAAGGACAGATAAAAATCCCTGCCGTCTTTGAGCTTTCATTCTGACTGGGGAGACAGTAAATGCTTAATAAAATATATTTTATGTCCTGTATCATAAGTGCTATAGATAAAAGAGAGTAAAAGCAGGGGCTTATAATTTTTAATAGGGTAGACAAGGAAGGGATCACTGAAAGCTGTCTTTGAAGCAAAGACCTAAAGAAGGTGTGAATATCTGGGGCAAGAGCATTCCAAGTAGAGAGAACAGAAAATGCAAAGTCTCAACAGTAGAGTCAGACTTGATCTATACAAGGATCAGCAAGAAGGACAGAAAATATGGCTAGAGTGGAATGATCTGGGGGAGAGTAGTGACAGAACAGATCTGGAAGTAAGGAGCAGGGAAAAGGACAGGCAGACATTGTTTTTAAAGAATTATGTGGCTGCTGTGTTGAGATTAAGATTGTAGCAGGGCAAGGGGGGGAAATGGAGATCAGTAAGGAAACTTTTGCGGTCGTACAGGTGAAGAGATGAAGAAGGCTTAGACTAGGTGGTGGCATTGGAGGTTATAAGAAGTAATCAGATTCTGATATATTTTGAAAGTAGAGCCAATAGAATTTGCTGACCAATTAAACCTGGGAAATGAGAGAAAAAGGAGTATTAAGGATGGCAGCCTGAGCAACCAAAAGGATGGAGTTGCCATTTACTGAGATGGAAAAATCTGTAGGACGTCTGGATGGATGATCAGGAGTTTTGTATGGGTGATATTAAGTTTTCAGTGTATATTAGACCCCCAAAAAAGTGGGAGTTCAGGGGGAGGTCTGAAATAGGAATATAAATTTGGAAGCCATCAGCATAAAGATGTTTGAAGTCATGAAACTGGATGAATTCACCAAGGGATTATGTGATAAGTTAGCCAACTGTTCATTGTTAGAGGGACACAGTCCACAAGACCACCCTTGATTTTGACACGAAGTGTAAGTTCATGGAGGGTTCCCAAAAGCACCCTCAAGTTTGATAATTTACTAGAAGGGCTGACAAAACTCACTGAAAGCTGTTATATCATGGTTGAGGTTTTTTACAGGGAAAGGATACAGATTAAAATTAGCTAAGGGAAGAAGTGCATAGGGCAGTGTCCAGGAAAAGTACCAGGCACAGAGCTTCTGTTGTCCTCTCTCTGGAGTCATGGTCAGCATTACTTTCCCAATACCAGTGTATGATAATAAGCACAGAATGTTGTCAACCAAGGAAGCTCAGCCAAGTCTTTATTGGGGCTCCATTGTATAGCCTGCTTGATTGCCCCCATGGCTGATTTCAGTCTTCAGTCCCTCTGGGGGTTTATGATGTGGTGTGACCCAAAGCCCCCACCCTAAATCACAGTGTTAGATTATCCAGTGTCTCAGTCAAACAATGACATTCCTATCAGGCATAACATTACAAGGGTTTAGAGATGACCTCCCAGAAGCCAAGGGCAATAGCCAGACCTCTTTTGAGGCAAGATTAAATTCTTTGATACACAGAGTGACTATAGATTGAAGAGAGGAGAGGAAGTTCAGGTACCACATGGTAGGGGACTCAGATGTTTACCAGTCAAAGACATAAAAAGGAACCTGGAAAGGTGGCTGAAAAGGTGTGGATAGTGAAGAAGAGGGAAAGTGGTACTGTGTGGTGGTTGTCTATAAGCCAAAGTCAAAATTTCTGTGTAAGTCAGGATAAGGCTAGGTTATGCTGTGGTAATAAACTTCTCCAAAATATTGGTGGCCTATACAACAAAGGTTTATTTCTCATTCTTGCTGTGTCCATCTGAAATAAGCTAATGCTTTGTTCTACATCATCTTCAATTCAGTATCCAGACTGACAGAGTAGCCTCTATCTAGAATAGGATTGGCAAACCCTTTCTGTAAAAGGCCCAGTGTGTAAATATTTTAGGCTCTACAGGCATATCGTCTCTGTAATAACTACTCAACTCTGCCTTTGTAGCATAAAAGCAACCATAAATAATATGGTTATTTAATAAATAATGAATGGGCATGTCTGTGTCCCAATTAAACTTTATTTACAAAATCAGGCAAGTGGGCTGGATTTCGGCTGCAGGCCACAATGTGCTGGTCTGATCTAGATCATTGCTGGTTATTATGGGAGAGGAAAAAGAGCACATGGTAAATCACAATTATGTTTTGAAGTGATGTCTATCTCTTCTACCCATATTTCATTGGTTACCTCAAGTCATAAGCCCATGCTTTCATTCTGCAGGGGGAGGATATATAAATCACCCACAGGGAAATTTCACCAAATATTTGTGAATTTAATGCAGACCAAGTGAGAAAAGTATTTCAAGGAAGAGGAATAAACAGTTGAGTCAAATGTTTCTGATCAAGCAAAATGAAGATTAAGAATTGATCATTGGATTTAGTGATATGCAGTGACAAGAGTAGCTTTGATGGGGTAGTAAAAGTGTAAACATGATTGGCATAGGTTCAAGACAGAATGGAAGGGGAAGAATGGAGTGGATATGGATAACTCTTTGGAGAAATTTTATTATAAAGAGGGATGAGAAATGGAGCAGTAGCTGGATGAGAAGGTGGGAAGATAACATTTTAAAAAAATGGATAAAATTACAGGATGTTTACTGTTGGGAATGAACCTGTAGAGCTGACAAATCTGATGATTCAGGACAAAGAAGAGTTATTACAGTAATGTCCTGGAATAGCCAAAAGGGGATAGGATCTAGTAGACAAATGGGGTGATTGGCCCTTGAGATCCTCAACTGTTGCTGATAATGCTGCATAGTAAATAACCCTGAAATCTCAATGGCTTACAACAATAAACATTTATTACTCTTACGTCTGTGGATTGACTAGAGTGGCTCTGCCACAATTTCATTTGATGCATTGTTGCCTTCCAGATTACTGCAGGAGACTGTTTTACCAACTATCTCCCTATAACATCTATATCTTTTTCAAGTTCCTGTACGCTTTTCCTTATCTTTCACCACCCCATCTCAAAAGGTTTGATTATGGCAGCACCCCTCTTCTGGTATCAGATTCTATAATAGTCAACTGTTCCTGCCAATGATGAGTAGTATACAACTACAAAATATCAGTGACTTAAACCAATTAACATTTATTTGTCTCACTCACTTATCTTGTGGGTCTGCTGAAAAACTGTTTTAGTTTCCTAGGACTCCCACAGTAAAGTACCACAAACTTGGTGGCTTAAAACAACAGAAATTTATTGTCTCATAGTTCTGGACACTAGGAATCAAAAGTTTTTGGCAGAGCCATTGCTCCCACTGAAAGGTAGGAGAGAGTCCTTCCTTGCCTAGTCTAGCTTCTGATGTTTACCTGCAATCCTTGGTGTTCTTGGCTTGCAGGAAGCATGGCAATAATCTGAGAGTAAAGATGGGGAAGAAGGTGTTGAAATGTGGAAAGAGAAAAAATGAAATTGTTGTCTAGGAGAGTGGGAGATTGAATGGATATTGATAGGAAATTGAATTGCCGGATAATACTAAGTGCTCACATGATATTAATGGTCATGAGTGTAAGTGAGATTGGTCACCATGGATGTGTATTTTCTAGCCAATTTGAATGCATGGACACAAATGTAGACCAGGTAGAATTGAATGTGATAGAGCAAGGAGTTTAGGTTACATGAAAAAGTGTGATTGTAATGATGAACTGTAGAATCTAAGCTGCATAAGGAAAGGTGAGGATATGGGGTGGGGAGAAGCTGTGAGGGGCCACAAAAGATGGTAGTATCAATGGATTGTAGGTTCCAGTGGAGAGGAAGAATTGTTGAATGTGGGTTAGTCACAGAGGTTTGTGCTATAAAGATAGGAGAGGTGGTGATTGGAAAGTGACTGTCTTGAAATTTAAATTTTGAAGAGGTAGTAGTTACTTGTACTGATAAGGTAGAGGGTATGACTAAGGGAATGAATGACTAAGATAGTGTGCAAAATAGGCTTGTTAGAGGAGAGAGTAAGGAACTGAGGGGCCAGAGTGTGGGAAGGATCATCTGTGTGAGAATTGAAATCATTGAGAATATTAACAGAAGTAGTGCTACTGAAAGTAACTGTGAGCAAGGAGCTAAAATTGCCAAGAAATGATGAGGAGTGACTGCAACAAGGAAGAACATTGGGCTTTTATGTCCAAAGATGAGAATTCAAAGTTGGGAGTTTTAGGGGGAGAAGATGGACAAAAAGTACCTGTGGGGAGCATTGCACATACCCATCCACCTCCAGGCCAAGTGGTTTGAGAGGGGTGGGAGAGAGAGCAGCTAGCCCTTGGGAGGATTTTGAGAACCAGTGTCTTTAGAACTAAAGAACTAGTGTTTGTTTAGGATAATAAGGTGAAGGGAATGCTTGAAGAAAAGATAAAGAATATTTAGGGTTTTTGCTGATGACTGACAGTGAGTTCTACCTCATACACTGAAGGGGTTTCAGAGGTGGGAGGGGTGGGAGATGGGGTCAGAAGAGGGATGTCTTGCTGATAAGAGTTGTAGCAGCTGGGGAGGCAGGGGCATCTTACCCAGAGCTCATACAACTCCACTTCTGCTGGTTATCAATATCCTACATTATTTTTAAAAAATATTTTCAGACTTTTTTAAAAGCTGTATTGAGCATGCAATTTGATGAATTTATGAAAGTCCAGGAGACTATGGAGAATCAAAGGTCCCTTTCAGCTCAAAGCAAACAGTGGTCCCTAAATCAGGATTGATTATTGTTGCCTACTCTGGGCAACAGACTATTTTTCTGCTCATGAGCATGCCACTCTCTCTTAATGGGTCCCTGGTTCTCCCCTATAAATTGAAACACAGTGAGCAGTAGGGAGCAGGTGCCTTGAAATAGATGATTTATGCTCATGCAGAAATGACAGCATATTCCCATATGACTGAATCCAGGAGACCAGAAAAGGCTTACTTAAAACATTCGCAGAAAATACAGAGAAAACACAATCATGGAGGACCACAGAGCCAAAGTTTGCTGTATGTATTCAGGATCATTTTTAATGGTCTCATAAAAGCTAAGGTCATTTTTTTAGTAATTTGATTTTCTCTTTAAATGAGACTTGTGAGCTCATGTTCTTTTCTTCACTCTGGTCACCTGTAGGCTAAACCTAGTTTCTTTTTTTTTTTTTTTTAAAGATTTTTATTTATTTATTCATTCCTCCCCCCCCTGCTGCTTGCGCTCGCCGGGTCAGCCAACCACGCCGCGCGGGCGGGCCTGCCCCCACCAGGAGGCCCCGGGAACCGAACCCGGGGCCTCCCATATTAAACCTAGTTTCTTAAACTCACCTTTCCTATTCTACTACCCATCCTGAGGTCAAACATAAAGTGCTTTGTGTATACTTTTTGGCAGGGATCAGCAAATTTTTCTGAAAGGGGCCAGATAATAAATATTTTTGGTTTTGCACGCCATATGGTCTTAACTACTGAACTCTGCCATTTTAGTGAGAAAGCAGTCATAGACCAGTGTGTAAATGAATAAGTGGCTGTGTCCCAATAAAGCTTTATTAAACATAAATAAGAAGCATGCTATAATTTGCTGACTCCTGATCATGCCTACAAGAACTGCTTCATATTGTGTTCATTTTTACATTTGAAGCCTGTAGAAATGCTATTTATTTTGCACTTTACGTTCTAAAACCAGAAGTGGGGTGAGGATATTTGGTTACCACCAGCCCTCTAGTCTTTGGGCTCTTCTTGACCAAGGGCTGGCCAGAATGACCCCTGAATGTTCCAGAATAGAATCAAACTCCAGACTCACCTTGATTTGAATATGTATCTCCTATGTTAGAAGAGAATTGAAATCAGCTTCTAGGGCCCAGTGGTGTGGTGTTCTTCATGTCCCCGACCTGTGTAATTATACTAGGTCTACAAATAATACTGTTATGCTATTGTCTATTCTTTGTTGATTATTACTTTGTTTTTTTATTCCATTAGGATAATCTACCACCTCTACCCGCCCCCCTTCAGTCAGGCTGATATGTTCATTCAGAAGTACTTTTAAAAGTTATTATTGGTAGATGATACCCCTCTGAGAATAAAATATTTAAGGGAAAGCAAATGCTCTAATCATAAGGCTTGAATAGATCATATATTGCTGGTATTAAATGCGACCTTACAGCAGTCTCCCATGAGAGGTATAAAGCACTCCTGCATTTCTGTCTTGTGGCCATCCAATCACAATGTGTCTCCTACAGAACCACTGGTCCTTTGTCAGAGGCCTTACCCAGCGGTCTAACCAGGCACAGAGTTGTATACGTTACTGGGGTGGGCTGTGGGGGGCGTATGAGGGTACTGTGCTCCAGAAAGCATCCCATAAAGAATCAAGTATCATCTTGGTAATAAAAATGTAGCTTCGGGATATAGTTATAGTGTTTCTGTGTTCACTGTTTGAATAAAATTGATTTGATTTTATCTGTTTTTTTTTTTAATTATAGTTTTGGTTTTGAGCTTATTAAATGTCCTATTGAGAGAGGTTTCAGCCCTCAAATTTATACTATTTCCGATTTTATCTCTTTTATCTATTGTGCTCACTTACTTTAATTTAGGGAAATTTCTGCCTAAACATTTCATAATTTTTTTCTTTAAATATTAAATAATGAACTATATAGAGAAAGAGAGATTATCTCAGTTTTTTTTTTTAATTGAAAAAACTCGGAGGGCACACAACTTTGCGTTAGTTTATGAGAAAAGTTTGCAGGTTTTAAAGTTTCCTCATTCATACTGTGTTTCAAGACATAAAGGCTTTATCTTAACACATTAGCAGGTTAAGTTGGATTGACAATGCTAGTTAAATGTAGCTAAATAGTCTATAACCCACTTAATCTTTAGTAACTTATATATATTCCAGTTTTATACAAAGAGGGTGGTGAATATATTATCCTTTCTCTCTAAATATTTTTGTTTCAAGAAGATTTTCTGGACAGAGATTTTAAAAAAATCAACAACACAGAAATTAACTTATATTTAAGGCAGAAAATTTCTGTACGGGAATTTCTGAGTTTCTCACAATTTCTGTGCTGTAAAATAAAACAAGTTAGGGAATGAACTGAATAAAAGAGTGCCAGGCTCAATTTTTAAAAATTAAAATTAAAATAAAAAAAGATTGCCAGGCTTAGGAGCAGCAGTTCTGTAAACCCACCAGTGTCCTTTTCCCAAATCAGGAGTATGTTTGTGCCATTGTGTTCACATCCCCATTTCTGGGGTTAGGGGGTGGTAAGAGGAATCATGGGAGAAGAATGCTGTAGCTAAAATGACTGAAGTAATTTTATAGTCTGCTGTGTTTTTCAGGTATGGTTTAAAAAAACACAAGAAACTTTTATTGCTTCTGTTCGGAAGACAATGTTCAGTTGACTATTATGAACTATTATTACCTTTTCAAAAAGGAAGTTGTAAGAATTGGTTGCATTTTTGTGACATCATACCTGTGGAAGAAAGAAAATACAGATAGATGAATTTTTTGGTGTAAGGGAACTAGTATTGGACAGATACTTGCAAGTGGTCCCAAGTCTGTGCACAGGGTAAGTAACTGGGCGATTTGGAGAACAGGTACCAGAAATGGGGATGGAGTTGGGGGCTTGATGATATCCCATACTTTAGAAGAGAGCAAGAAGAGGCAGCTTCTTGATTGTGCTGAACCAGCAGGGACATCAGAGAATGTGCTGATGGACAGGATGGCAAAGAGAGAATAGGTAGGTATTTAAAGGAATGAAAAGGACCTGTGAATGAGGCTACTTCTGACTGCAGGTAACAGAAAACTGAAAAGTGCCTTAAACAGTAAGGGCACTTAATTATCTCACCAGACAAAAAATTTGGAGGCATGGTGGGTCCAGGGCTGCGGAGTAGTGGTTTGGTGAAGCCAGGGAGCCAGGCTTCTCTTTCTTCCCATTCTGCTGTGATGAAGACTTCAACAGCCCTAACTTTATTTAATTTTTAGGCTTGTCTCTCATGGTCACCCAATGGGTAGTGCAGCTCCCAACATCCCATCCTCACAGGGGTTGAAAGGATTGTTTTTTGCACAAATGATTGCTTTTTAGTCACAAGCCCCTCCCCTCTACCCCCCAGGGAGAAAATCTTTTCCCAGAAAACTCCCCCAGCAGAGTGCAGGGTCCCTTTGGTCTGGATTGGGTTACATGACCTCACACTATTTACAAGAGAGGCTAGGAAAACAAATATTCAACCTCTATAGTGGGAAGCAAGCTTTGCTGGCAAGAAGGAACCAGTGGGAGGCTTTGTCAGAGAGTATCTGGCACAAGTGCATTTCATTCTTACAACAACCTCTTAAGGTATAGAGAGTATTTTATACACACACACACACACACACACACATCCCTTTATTTTTCTTTTTTCTTTCTTCTCTTTGTAAACAGCAAGAAAACTAAAGATAGCAGAAGTTGATTTCCAAGGCAGTTGCTATACAGTAGAACTGGGACTCAAATATGTCTGTCTAAATGCCAAAGCCCAGTCTCAGCTAAGATGAAACAAAGAAAGGTGTTTGACCCAAATAATAATTAAATTACTAACTTATTACTTTAAGAAACATTTAGATAGTGCTTACTATGTGCCAGACACTATTTTGAGTTTTTACAGATATTTACTCATTGACTCTTTGCAAAAGACCTGATGTTGATAAATGTAAATATCATTATTTCTATTTTATAGATTAAAAAACTGGGGCATAGAGAGGTTAAATAAATTGTTCAAGGTCACATAGCTAGTAGGTAACAGAGCCAAGATTTAAATCTGGTTAGTTTGGCACCAGGGCCCATGTTCTTAACTACAACACTGTGCTGGAGTATGATAGAAAGCAAAACTCTAAGACTACCAGATGAAACTGTGCCACACAAAACAGACAGTGTACTCATTTGTCAAGTTGATAGCTGTAATTGGTGGCTGTTGATAGTTGTAATAAGGGAAGCACTGTATTTAGAGGCAGTACTTTTATTTTGGCTGGACTCTAGGGTCTTCATCCAGGAAATGGATATAAGAACCCTTCTACAGTTGATGGCCAGAATAAATGTTCTGCCTTTTTTTTTTAAAGCACTTAGCACAGTAACTTGCACACAGTGGCTGTCCTTAAACTGTAATCTGAACATTGGGTCAGAGGAGATCAGTAAGAGATAGCATGGGCTTTTGAAGAGATGTACAGAAATTATGCTGAGTGATTTAGAATAGGACTCCAAGAACAGCCACTACTATTGAGAGAAAGAGGGAGACAAAAGGAAACAGTGATTGCAAAGCATGGTCTTTGGACTATGGAAGATTTTCAGCAGCCTGAAAGAACTGAGCTTCCAAAGGCAATTGGGAAGACCTTAGAAAAATCTAGTTTGTCACCACTTTTAAACATTTAGAAAGAAATTTGTTTTCTACAATTTGATTTAATATTTATATATTTCTTTTCTTTGAGGCTATAAAATGGTACAGATATGTTTGATGCATATGTTTTTAAACAATCATTTCTACTAAGTTTATTCCTTAAACCACTTTACAACAGTCTCAGATAGCAGCTCTAAATCAATGTGTGCTTGTCTCCTGAAGGTCTGGTAGCACTGCGAGGCTTCCCCTTACACAACATTCTAGTACCTGTTTGTAAGATAGACAGACATCCCATGCTCAGAAGTAGCCTGAATTGTAGGAATGAGCAGAAGTAGATTTCTCTCCTCTTGTACAGTATACTGGCAGCATGGTAACAGCTTGGAAAGGGAGGGACAAACAGAGCAAAAGGGTTAGGATCATCTTTTCAGGCCATCTCAGTCATTGTAAGTAAATTAGCAAAATACCAACTATTTAGCAGTAAGAAAAATTAACTAAAAAATAAAAAAAAACAGCTCCACTTACCTCTCAGGCACTTACTTTCTTTAAAAAAAATTTGAAGCTTGAAAATTTTAATACATTTCAAATGAACATTTGTGACTTGAATTTACAAATTAAGATACATGAGAGTACTTGCTTCAGCAGCACATATACTAAAATTGAAACGATACAGAGAAGATTAGCATGGCCCCTGTGCAAGGGTGACACACAAATTCGTGAAGCGTTTCATATTTTTTGGTTCATTAGGAGAGAAAGAGAAAAAAAAAAGATACATGAGAGTTAATTTCATTTCATAAAGCAAGTCATGTGTTTTAATAAAAAGGAATTACAAATAACATTTTATTAAGGAAACAGTTTTAAATGGTTACTTGAGCAGAAAATAAAAGGAGTTCTTTGAGTAACATGAAATTTTATAAAGCCTTAAGAAGGAGTTTTACCATTAAGGAGAACATCACTTACCTCTCATGCAAATAGACTTCTTTTATCAGTCTGTTTCCACTTTAAATTCATTTCTTCTTAGGATGTTGCCTCAGTAGTTATCAATGAAGGATTAGACTTGGCAGTTTTCATTGTAGCAAGAGTGCACTCAAGGCTGAATGTTCACGCTCAGTCAAAAATGGTAATGAAAAACATAACATCCATTTACTTATCACATTCTTATCTGCCTTAAACTAGATTACTAATACATAAAATCTCATGTTGCTCTTTGACATTTTTAAATTCTTTGTGCAAGTAGATTACAACCAGTTAATGCCCCTGACAGTCAAGTAAAGATGAATTCAATTAATATTTATTGAGCACCAGCAGAGTTCATGGAACTCTAGTAAATGCCAAAAAATGCAGCCTTTGTGTGTGTGTGTACAGTGGAGGTGGGGCTGCAGTCTGAAACTGGAAAACTCAGAATTATTGCTGGGGGAAGAAATGGGGTTATGTAAAAGAATTGGTTATGAGAATTCATTATGAAATCTGAAATAATACTAAAATTCCCAATTAAAATTTTATTTTTCTCAATTCAAAAAGTTAATTTTCTTACTGCTGATAGCCAGAGGAGGAGCAAATATAATTTATATTGTACTTCAAACTTATTTCAAGGTAAATCTAATGTTATGGAGTTTCTCCATAGAGTGAATAATTTCAGAAATATAGCTACCCAGATAAACACAGATACTTATGCTTATTTTTGTATAGCATCTTATGATTTAAAACCCATCTGCATCTTACTGAGTGAACAGCTTTGGAGTACTTGTTAGGTGCTGAGATAGGACACTTGGAACATATCTGTAGGAGTGTAAGAAAATGGCTCTGGCCAGTGAGGTGGCAGGTTAGTGGAAGAGACCAGCCCATACATGAGCAGCCATACATGGCATTGGAGCAGTCATGACGCACTGAGCTGTGGACAGAGTAACTCTGGAGGGCTATTTCTAATTTAGAGTCATAATTCCAGCCTTACTATAATTGAAGAACTAGAGGGAGGAAGCCCCCATGTAGGGTTTCCAATCAGAGAGCAATTATCATATCCTAGGCAAGCAGTGGTGAGAAAGCTGTAGCTGTGAAAAACAGAGGAGGAGCCAGCAAAAGATTGTGGAGTTTTCCAGGAGAATGTGGGTAGAGGAAGAAGAGATTTTTAAGGAAAAAGGATCAGCTAGGGTTAAAATGTGATGATGGTAAAGCAGGGCAAGGACTGAAAAGGGGGTGGGGGTGGGGGCGGATAATACCAGATTATTGGTACTTTCAAAAATAGTGCCATTATTTCACTTTTCCCCCAACAGAAGTAGGAATACCTGAACATTAATTGTTTTCACCATGGCCTTACTGTCATCTAGAAATCCTTCCATAATCTACGTTTGGAAAGCATTTCATTTCATCATTTATTGAGCATTTTCTTTGTGCCAAGCATTAAATTAAGTCTTGAAGATAAAATGGGAATAACAATAATATTTGCCTTTAGGAATCCCACAGGAAGGCAACGAAACAAAAACGGAGAAATTAAAATGTGATGCATACAATTATGTTTGAATCAAATGCTGTGGAGACACAAATGAGAGAGAGATTTATCCCCTAAGAGAGGCTTTATCAAGAAAGAGGGAGAGTTCTTGAAAGATGAATAGGAGTTTTTTAAGAGGCAAAAGGAAAGGCAAATGTAAAAGGCATGAAAACCCTGACATGTTCAGGCAATGTTGAAAAGTCGGATGTTATTAGGCTACAGGGTAATAAGGAGAGTGGGAGGTAGGGGATGGCAAGGTATAAAAACTGGGAAGATTGATTGGGAGACACAGAAGGAAGGGGCTTGTGTGATCCTCCAAGGATGTGACTGTGTAGGCATGTGGGAGCAAACACAAGTTAAAAGAATTTTGGCATTAAAGGTCTTTACTGTAGACAGAGAATCTGCCAGCAGTGTAAGGAGGGAGGTCTGCAGAAGAAGGGTGGATGCCAGGAAGACTGGTGGGGAGGCAGCTGCGCTATGTCTTCCTGGTGAGAAGGCATGATTCTGTGCTATGAAAATGGTGCCAGTATGGAGTAGAGAGGTCTGTAGCATACTGGGCCACACATGTCTGATCTAAGTGAATTCAAATGCCATTAAAAAATAAAATGAAGAGATAAGACACTTGGGCAGGCTGCCAGCTTGCAGTCCCTGGATTAGAGGAACATTTGGGAAGTAGCGCCCACAGGCCTGACTTACCAGATGTGGGTGGTGTAGCTTGCAGTGGAGGTGGTGCCAGTTTTGTAGGCTCAAGAGTCATTCATTCCCTCAGAAGGGAGCTCAGGCTAAGTACTATGCCTGGGCTGGATATTAAAGCCAGCCCCTGCCCTCAAGGTACTTTAAGGAGGTAGGATAAAGGCCACGTAAACTCTTTTAACCCTGGGTAGGAAAAGGGCACCTGCTTCTGCATTGAGCACTAGGAAAAGTTGCTCAAATTGGTTATAATAGATGAGTTTTCTAGAGAGGTACAGCAGTCAGACCTCTGTTGAAATCCAAGGTGTATTGTGTAAACTCTCTTGAATTAATCTCTCTTCCAGAGGTGGTATAAGGATTAAATTGAGAAATTATATGTAAAGCATTAATCAGAGTACCTGACACATAGAACTTAAGAATATTTTTTTTTAATGTTAAAAAATGTGTTATTAAAATGTAAAGTATTCTTCTATTTTTATTTCCTTTTGGTTTATAAATTACCTTTCAAAGGCATGTGGAATGGGCCAAGAGGAAGACAGTAAATGTAGTTAATTTTTTTACCCTTTTACTCATTTGGATTATTGGTGTCAGAATGAGTTCTGGTATAGCCACAGTTAATAGAACTGACAGGCTCCCTCACTGTATTGAGGGTTTCTAGATGATAGAGACTGGCCTCAAGACTGTCATATTTGAAATGTTACTTTCTTTCTAAGCATTTATAATGTGTCACAATATGAAGTAGGCCAGCAAATGCCGTGCTGGGCTTGCCTTATGTTCGTATGAGATGTAAAACTGAGTCTAACAACTTTTTTTCTTTAGCTCAAAACATTTTAACCTTTTCTAGTAAGTGGTAGCATTTCTGATATATGTGCAATTTAAAACATTCATTTACCAACTCATTTTCCAAATAAAATGCTAGCCTGAACTCTTAGGTAACATGTAGAAAGAAAATAGTTATCCACAAGCTACTAACTAAGTTTGATGCCTTGTCTTTAAGATTGAAATCCCTTTTTCATTTTACTACATTGTCTTAATTTCTTCTGTTTGCTTATTGCCTTTTCAAAGGGTCCTGTGTGCTTCATTATTGTTCTTTATAATGTCCCAGCTAAATTTCTTCCATTTACCTTAGGCTTTTCTTGTACTCTGGATCTCCCATTATTTTTATTGTCCACCAACTACTGTTTCTGCATACTGATTAAAGGGGACCACTACCTCCTATTGCTGGCTGCTCCCACCACTATTCTGAAGCTGAACAAGGAGCACACACACTGGGGTGCTTGGTCTCTGGTGAATTCTGATTAGTTGTTTATAAAGACATCCACTTATCTATCTCATAGAATGCACTATGTGAAATAGTCTGAGGTTCCCTCCATCATGGAAGAAGAAGTTTCCATTTGTCTGGATTGCTCATTTTGTTGTGAGGTGTGTGTGTGTGTGTATAAGCAAACAAAACATAACCATGATCATCAAAATATTTCTTAAATTATAGTGATTTACAGTATTTAAACCATTTAATTTAAATAAGCTTTATTCTTCCTAAAATTTTTTATTTATCTGAAAAACTGTGTATGTTTTCAACATTTTCATTTTCTTTTGCTGTTGTGGGCCCTGAGCTTTTTATTCACTCAGCAGCAACTGCACTATTAGTGGGTTCTTGATCAAAAGGATGCATTAAACTCCCAGTGGTTTGTGAATATTCTTTGTTGCTTCTCTCTCTTAATCCCATTTTCTCATTGAAAATCATGTCCACCTGTATCCCTCACTGTAAATTGAGAAGATATTGGGCTTGGTGCAAGGAAAGTAGAATGGGGAAATGATGAGTATGACATTGAATTATTTTGGGACTATTGATGTCACTGCTTCTCTAACTTAGTATAAATAATTAAAAATTATTTTAAAACTGGTTTTTAATATTGGAAAATTTAAGTGATTTCTTTGTGATTGGGTACAGTTGTAATTACACAGATTTTCATGAAATAGGGTTTAAAGAAAAAAGCACTAGTCTAAGGGTTAGGTATCAGAGGCTCCGTTCTAGTACAAGTTTTGCTACCTAAGTAGGGGAGTAACATTGAGAAAGTCTCTCTGTGCCCTAGTTTTTGTGACTGGAGATAATGGAGGGAGATGAATGCCCTTGCCATCTCCTATGGAGACAAAATGATAACACGTAAACATTCTTTAAAAATGGAAACAGTGGAGGCAAGAAGGCAGTGGGAAGACATATTTAAAGTGCAGAGAGCAAAAACCTGCCAGCCAAGAATTCTATATCTGGCAAAACTGCCTTAAATTAGGGAGGTATTAAGACATTCCCAGATAAACAAAAGCCGAGGGGCTTTATCACCACTAGACTGGCTTTATAAGAAGTGCTAAAGGGAGTTCTGCAGGTTGAAAGGAAAGGACACTAGACAATTGACTGGAGCCACATAAAATAAAGCTCTCTAGTAAAGATAATGGCAAGATAAATAAATATAAATACGATTACTATTGTATTTTTTATTTGTAACTCCACCTTTTATTTCCTACAGGATCTAAAAGGCAAATGCATAAAACGTAATGAGAAATCAATGATTTTTGGACTCTTAATGTATATATAGGTAATTTGTGGAAAAAACTACATAAAGTTGGGAGGACAGAGGAGTATAGGAACATAGTTCATATATGCTATTGAAATTAAGTTGGTATCAAAGCAAACAAGATTGTTATAGACTTAGGATGTTAAATTTAAGCCCCATGGTAACCACAAAGAAATTATTGGAGAATATGCAAACTCATAGAGACTGAATATAGAGTACAGGTTACCAGGGGTGGGAGGGCAGGAATAATGGGGAGTTAATGCAAAATGAGTGTTGGGTTTCTATTTAGGGTGAAGGGAATGTTCTAGTAATGGATGGTGGTAAGGGTATTGCAACATTGTGAATATGATTAATCCCACTGAGTGGTATGCTTAAAAGGGATTGGGATAGGAAGATTTATGTTGGATATGTTTCCACAATTAAAAAAGAAATAGAAACTAAAGAGATAACGACAATATAATGCAATCCATGATCCTGGATGGGATCTAAGAATCAGGAGAAAAGGCTCAAAAGGACATTATTGGGGCTTAAGGAAAAAATGGACTATAGACTGTAAACTTTATTTTAAATTTCTTGAACTTGGTAACTGCACTCAGGTGATTACATAAGTGAACATTCTTGTTCGTGGGAAATGGACATAGAAGTATTTTGTGTTTAAGGAATATGATGTGAGCAGCCTGCTCTCAGATGTTCAGAAACTAGAGAGAAATGCGGGGGGGGGGGGGGGGGGGGAGGGGGGGAGGGCAGGCAAAAGTGGCAAAATATTAAAATTGGTGGATCTGGGTATCTGGGGTGGGGTTATGATAGAGTTCTGTGTATGGGGTTTGTATTATTTTTGCAACTATTCTATACATTTGAAATTATTTCAAAATAGAAGTTAATTTTTTTTTGTCCAGTACAAATAAGATGTTTATGATGATGGTGATGAGTCTTTGTCCTTTTTACATATTGAAAATTTAAAATCACCTTCAAAATGAAATGAAACAATATTTTTAAAGAATGTTTTTAGCAAACCAGATGTACTAAGTAAAATTAGCAAACATTGAAACCCATTGGGAAATATTTATGAAATCTTTTTAAACTTTGGCAACTTATTTTTACTGAATTTGCCAGGCTGAGAAGTTTTCATCTAGATAAGGATTTGTTTTTTAATATTTTGGTGGATGCTTAGCTTTTGTAGTAACAAGGAGAATTGATGGCGATGAAGTCCAGAATCATAAGTAAGAGATCATGTGGGAGATAATATTCCTTCATGTGTATACACCACAATTTGTTTATCCATTCATCAGTTGATGGACACCTGGATTGTTTCCAACTTTTGGCAATCGTGAATAATGCCACTATGAACATTGGTATGCAGATGCCTGTTCATGTCTCTGCTCTTAGTTCTTCTGGATATATACCTAGTAATGCTATTGCCAGGTCACATGGCAAGTCTATATTCAACTTCCTTAGGAACTGCCAGACAGTCCAAATGGTACAGTGGCTGTACCATTCTGCATTCCTATCTCTCCAATTCCTCCAATTCCTCTCCAACATTTACAGTTTTCCCACTTCTTAATAGTGGCCAGTCTAATAGGTGTGAAATGAGATCTCATTGTAATTTTAATTTGCATTTCCCTAATTGCTAGTGATGTTGAACAGTTTTTCATGTGTTTCTTCACCATTAGTATTTCTTCTTTGGACAATTGCCTTTTCAAGTTTTTTTGCCCATTTTTTATCGAGTAATTTGTCTTTTTATTGTTGAGCTGCATGATCTCTTTGTTTATCATGGATATTAAAACCTTATTGGAGGGAGGCGGCTGTGGCTCAATCAGTAGGGCTCCCATTTACCATATGGGAGGCCCCGGGTTCCGTTCCCGGGGCCTCCTGGTGAAGGCAGGCCCGCCCGCGCGGCATAGTTAGCTGACCCAGCGAGCACAAGCAGCAAGGGGGGGATAAATGAATAAATAAAAATAAAATCTTAAAAAAAAAAACCTTATTGGATATGTGACTGCTAAATATTTTCTCCCATTGAGTTGGGTGCCTTTCTACCCTTTTGACAAAGTCCTTTGAGGTGCAAAAGTGTTGGATTTTGAGGAGGTCCCATTTATCTAGTTTTTCTTTTGTTGCTCATGCTTTGGGTATAAGGTTTAAGAAACTATTCTGCCTAGCACAAGATCTTGAAGATGTTTTCCTACATTTTCTTCTAGGAGTTTTATGGTTGTTGCTTTTATATTTAGGTCTTTGAGTTAATTTTTGTATAAGGTGTGAGATAGGGGTCCTCTTTCTTTCTTTTGGATATGGATATCCTATCCTCCCAGCACCATTTGTTGAATAGACTATTCTAGCCCAGCTGGGAGGCCTTGGCAGCCATATCAAAAATCACTTGACTATAGATGTGAGGGTCTATTTCTGAGTTCTCGATTTTGTCAATGTGTCTGTCTCTGTTTTTATGCCATTACCATGCTGTTTTTTTTTACCACTGTAGCTAAGCAATATACTTTAAAGCCTGGAGGTGAAAGTCCTCCAACTTCATTCTTCTTTTTTAAGATCTTTTTGCCTATCTGGAGCCCCTTTAAACTTCCAAATAAATTTGATAATTGGTTTTTCCACTTCTGCAAAAAAGGCTGTTGGGAATTTTATTGGGATTGCATTGACTCTGTAATAAATCAGTTTGAGTAGAATTGACATCTTAATGATATTTAGTCTTTCAATCCGTGAACATGGAAAATGTCCTTCCATTTATTTAAGTCTTCTTTGGTTTCTTTTAATAGTGTTTTGTAGTTTTCTGAATACAGGTCCTTTATGTCCTTGGTTAAGTTTATTCCTAAATATTTGATTGTTTTAGTTGCTATTATAAATGGAACTATTTTTCTGATTTCCTTCTCAGATTGCACATCAGTAGTGTATAGAAACACTATTGATTTTTGCATATTAATCTTGTGTCCCGCCACTTTGCCGAACTCATCTTTAGTTCTAGTAGCTTTGTTGTGGATATTTCAGGAGATTTTAGATATAGAATTATATCATCAGTGAATAGTGAAAATTTTACCTCTTCCTTTCCTATTTGGGTGCCTTTTATTTCTTTATCTATCCTAAATGCCCTTGCTAGAACCTCTAGCACAATATTGAATAACAATGGTGACAGTGGGCATCCTTGTCTTGTTCCTGATCTCAGGAGAAAAGCTTTCAGTCTTTCACCATTGAGTACAATGCTAGCTGTGGGTTTTTCATATATGCACTTTACCATATTGAGAAAGCTTCCTTCTATTCCTATCTTTTGGAGGAATTTTATCAAGAAAGGGTGCTGTATTTTGTCATATGCCTTTTCTGCATTAATTGTGAGAGGATCATGTAATTTTTCTTCTTCAGTTTATCAATGTGGTTTATTACACTAATTGAGTTTCTTGTGTTGAATCACCCTTGCATACCTGGGATAAAACCCACTGGATCATGGTCTATAATTCTTTTAATATGCTTCTGAATTTGGTTTGCAAGTATTTTGTTGAGGATTTTTGCATCTATTAATATATTCATTAGAGATATTGGTCTGTAATTTTCTTTTTTTTTAGTATCTTTATCTGGTTTTGTTATTAGGGTGATGTTGGCTTCATAGAATGAGTTTGGTAGCGTTCTTTTGTGTTCAGTTTTTTGGAAGAGCTTGAGCAAGATTGGTATTAGATCATCTTTGAATGATTGGTAAAATTCACCTGTGATGCCCTCTGGTCTTGGACTTTTCATCTTTGGGAGGTTTTTGATGACTGTGTCAATTTCTTCACTTGTGATTGGTTTGTTGAGGTCTTCTCTTTCTTTTAGGGTCAGTGTAGGTGGTTTGTGTGTTTCTAGGAATTTGTCCATCTCCTCTACATTGTCTGTTTTTTTTGGCATAGTATTCTCTTATGATCTCTTTTATTTCTGTGGGGTCAGTGGTAATCCCACCCCCCCTACCATTTCTGATTTTATTTGCATCTTCTCTCTTTTTTTCTTTGTCAATCTAGGTAAGGGTTTGCTGATTTTTGTTGATCTTCTCAAAGAACCTACTTTTGGTTTTGTTGATTTTTTTTTTTTTTTTTTTTTTTTTGATTTTCATTTATTTCTGTTCTGAACTTTACTATTTCTTTCCTTTGGCTTGGTTTGGGATTAGTTTGCTGTTCTTTTTCTAGTTCTTCCAGGTGTGCAGTTAGGTCCTCAATTTTAGTTCTTTTTTCTTTATTATGGTAAACATTAAGGGCTGAAAATTTCTCTCTCAGCACGACCTTTTCAGTGTCCTATAGGTTTGTGTTCTCATTTTCATTTGTCTCAATATATTTCCTGAATTCTCTTGCAATTTCTTCTTTGACAACTGAGTGTTTTTCAAATTCCATATATTTAGGTATTTTCCTTTTCCCATCCATTATTGATTTCTAGCTTTATTTCATTATGATTTGTATATGTTTTGTATAATTTTAATCTTTTTTAAATTTATTGAGACTTGTCTTGTGACCCAACATATGGTCTATCTTAGAGAAGGATCCATGCGCACAAGAAAGTATATCCTGCTATTTTGGGGTGCAATGTTGTATAGATGTTTTTTAGGTCTAGTTCATTTATTATATTATTCAGATTCTCTATTTATCCTCTGTCCAGATGTTCTAACCAATAAGAGTGGTATATTGTAGTCTCCAACTATTATTGTAGAGACATCTATTTCTCCCTTCAATTTTGCCAGTGTGTGCCTCACGTATCTTGGGGTACTCACGTTAGGTGCATAAATATTTAATATAGTTATTTCTTCTTAGTTCATTGCCCCCTTTATTATATGTAATGACTTTCTTCATCCCTTATAATAGTTTTGCATTTGAAATCTATTTTTTCTGATATTAGTATCGCTACTCCAGCTCTTTTTTTGGTGACTATTTGCATGGAATAACTTTTTCAAACCTTTCACTTTTAACCTAGTTGTGTCCTTGTGTCAGAGGTAGGTCTCTTTTAGACAGCATATGGATGGCTTATATTTTTTTATGTCCAGCCCATTAACATTCAATGTTATTACTATAAAGCCATTACTTAATGCATTTTGGCCTTTCGCTCTCTGTTGTCATATTGCTCTGTTGTCTGTCTTCTTATCCTTTTGTTTACCCTTCGTTATAATCTTCATTTCTAAACTCTTCTACAAATCTCTCACCCTTGTTTTTTTGCTTTCATGCTACATCACTCCCTTTATTTTTTATTTTTATTTTCTTTTAAATTTTTTTTTTTTTAAGATTTTATTTATTTATTCATTTATCCCCCCCTTGCTGCTTGTGCTCCCTGGGTCAGCTAACCACGCCGTGCGGGCGGGCTTGCCTTCACCAGGAGACCCCGGGAACCAAACCTGGGGCCTCCCATATGGTAAACGGGAGCCCTACTGATTGAGCCACAGCCGCTTCCCATCACTCCCTTTAGTATCTCTTGTAATTCTGGTGTTTTGGTTAACAATCAGTTTTTGTTTGTGAAGCCTTTGAACTCACCCTCATTTTTAAAGGACAGCTTTACTGGATACAGAATTCTTGGTTGGTAGTTTTTCTCTTTCAGTACCTTAAATATATCATACCACTTTCCTCTCACCTCCATGGTTAATCTTGTCACTTTTCTATTGTATGTGATGCTTTACTTTTCTCTTGCAGCTTTCAGAATCCTCTCTTTATCTCTGATATTAGTCATTCTGAATAGTAGGTGTTTCAGGGTAGGTCTATTTGGATTTATTCTGTTTGCGGTGCACTGTCCTTCTTGGATATTGATATTTATACTTTCCATAAGGGTTGGGAAGTTTTTGTTCATTATTTCCTCAAATATTCTTTCTGCCCCTTTGCCATTCTCTTCTCCTTCTGGGACACCAGTAATGCAAATGTTTGTGCTTTTCGCATTATCATTCAATTCCCTGAGACTCTGTCCCATTTTTTCCATTCTCTTCTCTTTCTGTTCCCCTGTCTTTTCCAGTTCAGATTTCTGTCTTTGAAATGACTAATTCTCTCTTTGAGCAATTCAAATCTGCTCTTAAGTGCCTCTAATGTATTTTTTATCTCATCCATCATGTCTTTCATTCCCATAACGTCAGTTACTTTTCTTTGCAGGCTTTCAGATTATTCTTTATGCTTACCCAGTATCTTTTTAATATCCTTTATTTCTTTAGTCATATTTTCTTTAAATTCTTTCAAGTGATTTAGGTGTTATGAGTGATTAATTGTCTTAAATTCTGTATCTCTTCACGATATATGGTTAGTTCCTTTGACTGGGCCATCTCTTCCTGTTTCCTAATATGACTTGTAAATTTTACCAATGTCTAGGCATCTGAATTGGTGAATTTACCAAGATGGCCAATTTCTCTCTTGCCTATTTTTTTTCTTCCTTCACAGCTCTTTGATATTTGGTTCAATTTACTCTAAGCCTTTAAAATTGCCTGGCTTAAGTTATTTAAAAATTGGGCCAGGGACTCACTAATGGAGCACAGATTAGAATACAGAAGAGTACCATGAAGTTTTTGTCCATGCAGTTTCCAGACTGGCCAGCAGATGGCGCTTGTCAGCACTCCTTTCCACAGAGGTGTTTCAGTGTTGGCTTTCCTGTGTTCTTGTGTTGAATCTCCAGAGTGGAGATTCAAAGCAGACTCTGATTGTACAATTCACTGAAGAAAAGCCCCCCGATACCCCCTCTTTTTTCCCTTGAAACAGCTGACAGGGAGGAGGAAGATGTCTGTTCCCCCCTCAGTCTGCTGCAGTGAGCCTTGGGTTTTACCACAACTTTATACCTTGGGGGTGGTGGAGGGGAGCACTTCTCAGCCCCTGGAGGGGCTTGGTAATTCACATTTGTTGTTTTGGCTTCTTCATCTCTCTGTCTCTCACTCTCCTGGGAGTTGTGTAGCAGTGTCCTGGTCTGCTGATCCCCAAAGCAGGTCCTTCGGACAACTTTTGGCTCTTTCTCTGTTGTTTTTGTGAGAGCATTGAGTTCTCTCTGTTACATCTAATGCCATCCTCCCATAATTGAAGAGTTCAGTTTTTAAATCATTATCTTTTAATGTATTTATTTTTGCATGATTTGAATCTTTTACAAGAATTTGTTGCTTTTATAGTAAAATAAATGAATAAGATTACAACCTAAAGGTTTGCTGTAGCTCTGTGACACTGGACAAGTTTAACTTTCTGTGCCATCTGTTAATGGGGATAATTAATAATACCTAATTCATAACATTGTTATAAAATTAAGTATGTGTGTGTATGTGTATATATACAGGATTGGCACAAAACAAGTACTATATGCTAACTATTATTTTTATTAGTTACATATGTGATCTTAAAGAGTATAAAGGGTTAAAATAGGATTTCAGAAACCAAATAATGGCTGTTTCTTGTTTTACAGATTAGATAATATACTATTAAATACTGAGTAGGATTTAGATTTGGAAGTATAAGTAAGTAAATATTCTGAGTGCAATGTACTATTTAGAACAGTTTGAAATTTCTGCAAGATGTACAGTTTATACAAGTAATGAAAACAGATCATTTGCTTTTAGATGAACCTCATGCTACCTGGGCTCCCTGCTGTTCTTATAAACTAGATTGACACATCCTGTTTGTGGACTTAAATTGCATGAATTTAATACAGTCATGTTTTCTGCTATAAAGAGCTTCCTCATTCGAAGATGGAATTAAACATGCCTGTTTGTTGAGGTTGTTGCCCCATACCCAGCTTTGCAGTTTGAGTTGAAGCACCACAGGCTTACATGTCATTATTATTTGATTTTCTTTACTGAGATGCTGTAGATACCACACAGAAGGTGTCCCTTTAGTGTTTTTTTTTTTTTTTTTTTAAGATTTTATTTATTTACTTTATCCATTTTAAACCCCCCCTTCCCCCATTTTTGCTGTTTTGTGTCCATTTGCTGGGCAATTCTCTGTGTGTGTTTCCTGCCATCTCTTCTCATCCTCCTCCTCCAGACTTCACCAGGATTCGATCCTGGAGACATCCGATGTAGGAGAGAGGTATTCTGCTGCCTGCGCCACCTCAGCTCCTGGCTTCTGGAGCTTTCGGAGCATCTCGTCTTGTCTCTCTCCTGTTACGTCATCATCCTGCTGCATGGCTCCCGGGGCCCGACAGCTCAGCGGCACACAGAGCCTGGCAGCCCATGTGCCTTCTATATATATTTTTTTTATTTTACCGGGAGGTCCTGGGGATCGAACCCAGGTCCCTCCATATGGCAGACGGACGCCCAACCATTTGAGCCACATCCGCCCCTAGTGTTTTTAATATAGAATACCTTTTCCTTTAAAAATATCACTTTATATCTGGTTCATATTTGTATGATGTGTAGTGTGGAGTGGCCTGGAAATCATAAAATAGCTCTTTAAAGAGGTCTGACTTCAAAATAAATGTTGCCATTTGAAAGGTTTAGAAATGAAAAAAAATAATTTCATGTGATCATATTAGAATTATTTTGATAGTTCTGGCTTAGTTTAAGATTCTGTATATTATAAAATAGCAATAATTCATGCATTCTCTTTGATTGCTTCACCTTTAAATTGTCCACAGTGTTTACTAACAGATAAAATGTATGTAACACATACACTCAAAGTAAGTATATGGTTTTCTTTCTTATGGTTATGATGTGATATCACTGAAAATGATTTGGGAAATAATTGCATATGAGATTTTCCAAATTAGCATAATTTGGAGTTCATACACTCTTTCACTTACATAGTAAAAGTATTTTATTGTGACCCATTTATTCATTGATATTAGTGATAATTCTTTGTGATTCATTGAAGCTTAAACTCATGGCAGTAAAAGATACCGATTTCTATAGTTATACTTTGAAAAACAGAAGAAACATGAGTTTCTCTGGGTTTTGGTAGAAATCCTAAATAAGGTGGAAAACCTCTTATTAAATTTGTCAAATATTTGAGTAGCTACTCTGTGTGAGATATGTCCCTCAGTATAGAAGAGGCTTTAAAGCTGACTGATTTGCTTTTGAAGAGTGTATGGTCTATCAGAGAAAGAGTAAACAAGATTGCAAACTGTTAAAATTAGAAGATCTATAAACCTCAAGAGACTGGAGCTGTGATGCTCAGAACTGCAACTTGATTTTGACTACAGAAAACCGAACTGCCTGAGATGTTCCATTGTCTGGAACGCTGTGCTTGCAGATTCTCTCCACTGCACTGTATTCCCACAACTGCCTTGTAAATTCTGCAATCATGTAAAAAGGAGATATAAACTAAAAATCTTAAAAAAAAAAAATTTTTTTTTTGAATGGTAGGGAAGTAGGAAGCTGATACAGGATGTTGGCATTCTCTCACAATCTGTATCCCTGTACGGTTCAGTGGCTTAGTACTGCCTCATTAAAGGTGACTATGTTTGAATAAAGAAAGGGTTTGCTTGCATTTTATGGATGCTTGCTTTAGAACAAGTTTAAACAGCATATGCGTTTTTGTCCTGTCCACTTTTTTCCCTTGTTGTGACTTTAAAATGCAATATCCCAGACATTTTAAAATCATTGAAATTTATTTAAAAGGTAGGTATAATGATATTTAGTGATCTCTAAAACACATAAACATGCATGCACATGTGTACACACACACATTTATGGAGAGGCATTATTTGTAAAAGGGTGGTCTCCAATCCCACCTTGGCCACATATTTCATCTGAAAAGTACTGTCTGTCTCATTATGGGGATTGAACAAGTTAATATATTTAAAGTACTCAGAACAGTGCATTCTAAAAAGTTTATTATTAATCTTAATATTTTAAAAAATCAGGACATAATATTGTGAATAGTATGACAGTCTTTGGTTTGGAGAGATATATATTTATACTTATCCACATACATATATAAATATGTATATGCCTAGAAACAGGTAGGTAAAGATTATTTCTGGGTGAATAAAAAACTGGAAGTGGTTTCTCTGGGATAGGGAAGGGTGCCTGGGGTTAGAAAGGAAACATATTTCATTGTTTCAACTTTTTTTCTTTTTACCATATTAATTTTTAAAATAATGCCATGTTTCGTGTAATTTAAAAGATTCTACTTTAACATAAGAATCTCTGTTCTTTTCAGATGGCCCTTCTGAGGCTCCAGTGACCAATGGGAATACAACCATGATTCCAGCCTTGAATGATGATCTGGACATCTTTGGGCCGATGATTTCTAATCCTTTACCTGCAACTGTCATGCCTGCAGCTCAGGTATGTGATAAGAATGTGGGTCTGCACAGTAATGGCTGGTTTCGTTTTGTAAAAGTTTCAGATTTTCAATGGGGAAAAAATCACTTCTGAGCAGTCCCTGGTTTGCTTTAAACTAGGGCTCAGCAAACTAAGCCTGCTGGTTGTTTTTGTAAATAAAGTTTTATTGGAGCACAGCTGTTCCCATTCGTTTATATATTGTCTGGCTGCTTTCATACTATAAAAGCAGAATTGAGTAGATGCAACAGAGACATATGGCCCGCAAAGCCTGAAATAGTCACTGTCTGAACCTTTACAGAAAAAAAAAAAATTCTATTACTTTAGGAAAACAACAGTGTTTAGAACAAATTAGCAGGCTGGACCTTGCCAGAAATCAGTCACTTGAGAGGTTTTCAAACTGTGGGTGTTTTTTTGTAAACACTGACTAAAAGCCAGTAGGTCCATGGGATATAAGCCCTCTCTCACTTGGAGTTGGAGTGGACATCACCATCCCAGTCCCCTCAGGATTGGGGGAAGAACTATGGACTAGAGTGGACTTGATGGTATTCTCTTGTTCACATATGATGATTCTAGCAATGGAAGAAATTATAACAATGAGGTGGATCCTGTGGCCACTTGACACTTTTGGGGTAGGTAGGGGATGAGCAGTTGAAATACAGGGGCTTCTTTGGGAGTTAGAGGTTGTCCTGAGTACCGTTGTGGCAACGGATGTAGGCCATTTTAAATCAGCACACACCACTCAGAACTGAGTGGGAGAGAGTGTGGTCTACGGTGTGAACTGTGGTCTATGGTTGGTGGCAAGGCTCCAGAATGTGTAAGTTCATTGAGGGTGGTGGGCCACACTTGTGGGAAATGTTTGTGTGGGATGTGGTGGGAGGTGTGGGAGGTGGGCAACATGGGAATCCCAGTGGGTTCCGTGTAATATTTTGGGTAATCTAAGCACCTCTTAAAATATATGTATATATATATATATATATAAATAACATTTTTGTAAGCAAATACACATATATGCATATATATTTATATATCATTTTGCAAATGTTTGTATGTATTGTGAGAATTTTGATTTTTACCCACAATAAAAAAAAAAATAAATAAAAAAAAAAGCCAGTAGGTCTTTCTTACCCAGCTTACCCAGATGGTTTTTACTTCTGCTTGCAGGAAAACTGAGAATAAGAAATTTTAGAAATTCAATTGTTTTAGCTATTTAGAACAGTAATTTAAGATCCTATTTTAGATTTATACTTCACAAACATACCACCAGTTTCAGTACATGATTTCTCTGAAAAAAAAAAAAAAAAAAAACCTAAGCCAGTTGTTTAGATGGAGAACTTAAATAAGAAAAGAGCCTATGTCTTATTAAGGAGATTAATTACATATATTTTTATTGTACATATTTATTGTTGTTATAATAGTCATGTATCACTAGAATTGAAAAAGTTTTCTTAGGAATAATTGGTTTAAATGGCTCTTTATCAAAATTGTCTGTAAGTAGCATTAGTGTTTATTTTCTGGAAAGATAGCTTGACTTACATATCTATGGCTTTGCCCCCCTTCCCCAGCACACTTAACAAGAGGAACTGAGTATTGCTACTTTTGTTTCATTTATTTAGCATTAACTACCTTGTGAATTTGTGCAGGCATAAGTGTGTACGTTACAATAAAAAGATATTTAATGCTAGTAGTGTGGCTTTAGAAGGAAGTATTTAGGATATCTGACAGTCTAAGCATGAAACATAATTTAGTTTGATCTAGCATTCTAGTGAGGCTGTTAAATCTGCTAGACTTCTTTAGATTCCATTGGAGTGTGAGAGTTGCTTTGCAAATGCTTGGAGAATTAAACCCCATATCAGAGGCTTCAGTATACTTCACATGTTCTGTTCAATATCAAAGCAACAAATAGAACAATGTGGACTTCATTTAACTCTTAAGTTAAGTAGCTCCATGATAAGGAGTATGGGGTGTATATAGGCAGTTGGTTTGGCCACCTTGCTCTGTGCATTCTGATCAGAAACTGATGGAATAACAGTATAGTTTTTTAAATATATAATTTTTTCTTTATTTTTAAGAGCTTTAGATTACATACATGTTACACATTGAAAATATAGGGGATTCCAGTATACCCCACTCCCTTCCCCTCCCACACTTGCCCCCATAAACAACATCCTTCATTAGTGTGGTACATTTGTTACAATTGATGAACACATATTGAAGCACTGCTACTAAGCATAGTTTATAGTTTACATTATGGTTTTCACTTTGCACCATACAATTTCATAGGTTTTGACAAGATGTATAATGGATGGGATCCATCATTATAATATCATGCAAAACGATTTCAGTGTCTCAGTGCTCCATGTTACACCTTTGTTCCCTCTCCCACCCCTCAGAACCTCTGGTAACCACTGTCTTTATATCAATATTACAAGTTCTTCTAGTATGAGAATAATAATGTCTACTTTAGTCCATAGTTGCATTCCCCCCTTATATTTGTTTTTTCCTCTTTCTTGAGGATTTTGGGACAGTGATGCCCACTTTGCTTCCGATTGAGAGGGGGCTTAGATCTCATGGGGCTGATGGGTGGAACTGTCTTACTTGCCATTGAAGATACTCTCTGCTTCTTGGGTTGGTTATTGTCCATCATCATCCTTTTGTTAGTTGTCCTGGGTGAGTGATGAGCTGGAGAGTTAAGTGTTGGCTGCAACTCTGCTGAGATTCAGGGATCACTTCGCATATGAACAGCCAGAATATTTAAATCTCTGGGGCATATATTTATATTTATTATATATATATTTATGGGTATAGTGCTAACGATAGGTTCAAATAAATGGGATAGAAGAAGCATGTGTAGGAAAATTATAAATGAGTCTAACTTTGATATATTGGGGGAGATGGGTTATCATATATTCTAAGGTAAGGTCCATTGATGGGATGCTGATTTCCTGGGGTTGTCTGCCCTGCCTATAGTGTCTAGATGTCTCTAGAGCCCTCGGGAGCACCCCTGTTTGAGGTACTGTTTACTGTGGCAGACAGTGAGATCCTCCTGAGACATGCATAAGTGTAACCTCTGGAATGACCTCCCGACTTACTTTGAAATCTCTTAGCCATAAAAACTCATTTGTATTTAATATTTCCCCCTTTCGGTCTAGGTCTTTCTCCAAATGCATCATTAGTTGGTGCTTGGTGCCAGGGACGGTCATCCCTGGGAATCATGTTCCATTTCGGGGGGAAGGCAGTGAATTTATATGCTGAATTTGGCTTAGAGAAAGGCCACATTTAAGCAACAATGAAGCCCTCTGAAGGTAACTCTTAGGCAATATATATTCCAAGCTAGGTTTCGATTTCACAAGAACAAGGTTCATACCTAGGAGCATCAATATCAAGGGCCTGGTGCATTGGACTGCTCTCCTTTGCTAGACCCTACCCATGTACTCCAGAGGTTCTTGCCATTTTATGAGAGAATGTAGCAGGACTCACCAGGATGGGAATTCAATATTCCGTTGGTTATTCTGTGGGTCTCCACCCACAGAGACAACACCCCATGACCACATGAATACACACTCCTGAGAGGAATGCCCCAGGTGCACCCCCACACACACATATCCCCCTACCACCAACACCCCGGATCAGTGATCCTCACCTACTACAGCTGCAGCCCCTCTGCAACCCAAAACCTCCCCCAAAGACAACCAACAAAAAAGTAATAAAATTAAAAAAAATTTTTTTGCACTATGCCTTTCATCACTTATCTTTCATGTATAGTTTTTTTTGTTTTTTTTTTTTAATTTTACCGGGAGGTCCTGGGTATCGAACCCAGGTTCCTCCATATGGCAGACGGACGCCCAACCATTTGAGCCACATCCGCCCCCTCATGTATAGTTTTTAATCACATCTAGTTCTTTTTTGGAACATTATTTTAGACTGACATGCCATTGTTTTGAGCTCCCTAAAATAAAATATTTAGTGAACAGAATTATCTAAACTACATGTAAAGACATTTTCAAAATAATGCTTCTGAGAATGGGGCCAGGACGGACTTCCAAGTGAAAATTACGTGTGGAGCTGAAATTACAAATTTTATGCACACACTTGTACCACATAAATTACTAATTTGGGGGGGGGGTTATTAAGTGAAGTTGAGCACAAACTAGTTTGGACACCAAGTTAATGAACTGCTGTGAACCTTATATTGAGTTAATGAACTGCTGTGAACCTTATATTGTTCCACTCTCAGTTTTATTTGCTTTGTCTGTTGTCTAGTTTTTCCTAATGGAGTTAATGCTACTCAGCTGACAGGGGTGTACAGGTATGGATATGGATATGGGGTAAAAGTTTCAGAGCCCCCAGTGGTGGCATATGGAGGCCCCTTTGCTGTCGTCATAATATACACTCACCAGCAGTATCCAAGGCTGCACAAGTGTTGTGACTTGTCCTTGGTTCAGCCCTGGGATCCCAGAAGGACCCACCATGTAAAATGACAGGCAGAAGATGTTCTCCTTTCATACTGGGGTTCTAGTGCTGGCAAACGGAGCACAAAAACAACAGCAGCAGCAAAGTTGTACATTTGAATGCTTACTGTCTGTGCTGTTTTGTTTGGCTGTTTTTAGACTGTGTCCATGTAGAGCTTGATGTTCAATATTATCTACCTTCATTCAAAAAATATTATGTATGTAGTATGTTTACAGCATGTTAATATTAGTCAAGTTGCTCTAGTGTGAGACTGGGACAATAGCTTCCCCAACCACTGTGGGTTTTCTTGCAGTTATATCACTTACATGAGTATTAGACCAGGGTTTTGACCAGATTGAACAGAAACTAAAGCTGTTGAAAAGATCAGAGAGATGTAGTTGCTGTGTTATCTGACAACATTACCAATAAACACTTGCTGAGTGCTTAATAACATGCCACTGTGCTAAGCATTTCTTGAAGTCACCAAACAGCTCTATAAGGTAGCTAATGTTATTGTCCCCATTTTACAAGAGATAGCCTGAATGGAAGTGACATATCTAAGGGCGCACACATTGTAGTAAGTGGTGAGGCCATGGATCTCTCCCTGGCAGGCTGTCTCCTGAGCCCTTGCTTTTAGCCTCTGTGAGCTTCTCTGGATCAGTGCTATCTCCAGTGGTAGCTCTGATATTTTATTCAAGGGCATTGTTTTATTTGGCATTTCATCATGATAATTTCATATACATTTTATACTTTGTATCTCAACTTTTGCTCAATCATAATAGAGTCAAGATATTGTTGAATGTTTGGATGGTAATTTATTGCATGGTTTTCTAGCCAGAACATTAAATGTTTGAATTTTTTTTAAAAAAATTCAAGGCAAATCATATCTATCTATATAATGTAGTTAACCAATTTTTACTAATCTTCATAGGATTCATTGCAACTCTTTTCCATGTCTAAAACAAATGCATATAAACAAATATGGGGTATGTGATTGAATATTTAATGACTACAGAGATCATTGCAGCTATCAGGTGTACTGCACTGTATGCAAGTAACAGATTAAACTAAAATTTTTGTTTTATATTAAATATCTGCATGTATATTTGTATTTGTGTCCATTTGTTCCCTTTTTCAAAAGTGGAATGTAGGATGTGGTTGAGAGTAAAGGTGTTCAAAGTTTTGCTATATTCCATTCCTGGATAGATTTGAAGCATTCTTTTTTTTTTTTTTTTTTTTTTTTTTAACCGAGAGGTACCGGGGATCGAACCCTGGTCTCTCCATATGGTAGACGGACGCCGAACCTTTGAGCCACGTCCGTTTCCCATGAAGCATTCTAACATTGTTAAAACTGATCTAGATTGGCTTTGTATAAATCTCATGATGCAACTTTTAAAAAATCAAAACCTTTCAATTAGCCATTGCAGGACCCTCTTGCAGGCTACAGAAATGTTCTTTATTCCAGGATGACCAGGAGTGTCATCCTCAAACAGCACACACCTGCTATTGAACCCAATAGTAAACACAACTTATTTATGAAAGAGCTTCAATCTGCCTGTTATTATATTACATTCAAATTAAGAAACGTTGAACATTTAACCGAGATCTTGTTTTTGTGTGGGCTTGTGAATGACACACTTTAATGTCATCATCTACCTTCTACAATTGTTTAATTTCTGTATAATTTCATAACTATTTGGATTTTAAGTGATGGATGAGCTATGCTTTACTATGCAGAATCTGACAGTTTGATTTGGTGTTTCCTAGGGGACGCCCACTGTACCAGCAGCTGCTACTCTCTCTACAGTAGCACCTGGGGATCTGGATCTGTTTACTGAGCAAATTATAAAATCAGAAGAATCAGCAAAGAAACAACTCTCCAAAGACTCCATCTTATCTCTGTATGGTACAGGAACCATTCAGCAGCAGAATCCTCCTGGTAATTAATTTTGAAATCAGCTTTCAGTGAATTGCAGTGACATTACTACAAGTACATATCCTTGTAATTGTAATAATATAAATTTTATTTCTTCCCTATAATTTCTGTGTAATAGGTGCTTTTGTTGTCATTTAGATAGCTAAGAAACTGAAAATAAATGAAGCATTTAGAATTAAAAAGTACATACAGGATTCACAAAAACTTTATTCATTTAGAATTAACAAACTTCACATATCACTTAATATGATTGTACAGGCTTATAAGACATGGATTATCTTTGAATAATTATTGAAATTTGATTTGCATGAAGTTTACAACTTTAGGTACAATAAGATACTTTTTCTGCAGATAAACAAGCAGTCTGAATTAAAAGCGTTGACATTTTAAAATAATTACAGTGAAATACTAGCATTATAAAACTTGTTTACACAGTTTTAATATCTGAAAGACCATCTCCTCTAAAATAATGAACTACATTTCATATATGAGATGAAATTTTATGACAACCCAACTGCTTCCTTTATCCCATTTGAATATTTGATAGTGGGAGGCCAGTGGTGTGAGTCAGGAGAAATAGCATATAATCTCATGTTACCTCATTTAGTCTTCAGATTAGTTATTTTGCATGGCTATTACATAAGATTTATTTTTCCTCATTACATTTGCTCAGGTTAACAACTGATTTGTTTGCATCCTGGAAATAAGCAGCTCGGGGTGGGTGGGGGTACAGATGTGAGTTGGTCTGAGCAGTAAGAGCAGCCAGACTGGAATTAAAAATTTTGCTATGGGTAGTTCAAAAAGACTATCCTTTTTCTGTGATTATAGAGGTAAATAGTTCTATAATAGTCCTGTATTCATTTTTTTCCTTTCATGATCTTATGAT
Source organism: Tolypeutes matacus (assembly GCA_026826555.1). Taxonomy (NCBI): domain Eukaryota; kingdom Metazoa; phylum Chordata; class Mammalia; order Cingulata; family Chlamyphoridae; genus Tolypeutes; species Tolypeutes matacus. Next base: position 845,828 of record JAKSZT010053789.1, on the reverse strand, counting down.
GCAGGTGTGTTTATGGGACCAGCAAATATACCATTTACCTCACAAGCGCCGACTGCATTTCAAGGTTTTCCAACGATGGGTGTACCTGTGCCTGCAGCTCCTGGCCTTATGGGAAATGTGATGGGACAGAGTGCAAGCATGATGGTGGGCATGCCCATGCCCAATGGGTTTATGGGAAATGCACAAACTGGTGTGATGCCACTTCCTCAAAATATTGTTGGGCCCCAAGGAGGAATGATGGGACAGATGGGTGCACCCCAAAGTAAGTTTGGTCTGCCACAAGCTCAGCAACCCCAATGGAGCCTCTCTCAGGTAGGGGTCACTTACACTCCAAATTCTTCCAAATAAAAAAATTAGATTTATTTTCTAAACAGTTTTATTTATATTGAAATCTAATGATCTGTCAGAAACAATTAGTAGTGATAATATAAACAGTCAAAACTTTCTGTGGAGATAATGAAGTTATAGCACATAGATTGGCCCTATATTTAGAATGTTAAGAATTTCTCTCATTTCAGATTATAACATAACTGTAATGGCAAACATCCTTTATCTTGGGGGTCTTGAGAAACTCCTTTACTTCTGCCTTTTGAAATAGCACCATGCTTTAACTCAGCTTCCCTGTGTCCATTTAGACCAACCTATCGTCACTAATAGATTTTGGGTTTTTGTAATTTTCACATATTAGAAAAACATCCAGCCTCCTATTCTCAGTGCACTCTTTTGTAAGGGATCTAATTATTCCCTTCATCTTGTGGCTATTGCACATGGATTTGTAAAAATTCTTTTTGTTCCAAAACTTTTGGTAAAGTTGTATTTCCTTTTCCCTTATCCTATAATTACTTTCATGTTTAAAAAGGAGCACCCACTGGTTCAAGAATTCCCATAAGATGTGAACAAGTCTATATTTGGCTTAGAAAATCTTATTTCTACTTAATTTAGACCAGGGGTTCTTAACAAGGGGTCAATGAGCTTGCCTTTAAATTTTAAAAAAATATTATTCTTGTGGGGACATGTTGGTGCAATATATTTATTAAATAATACACAGTATAGTGTGGACTTAGTAAGGGGTCTGTGGAACAAAAAAGGTTAAGAACCCCTGATTTACACCCAAGAGGAAACATTTTACTGTTGCTTCTTTTAGGTGCTCAGAGGTTTTAACTTTTCTCTAGCTCCTTAGATGAACACCCCTAGACTTAGGTAAATGTTCCTATTCCTCCAGCATATTTTTCTTTTTTGTTCAGTTGTTGCACCTTGAAAGCATTCAAAGAACATAGCCTATGGTGTTTTTTCTAACTAATACTAGTGAAATCAGTATATAGCTCATAAATGCTCCAAGTTAATTTTGCTATCACCATATAAAGGAATATATCCAGTCTCTACCCTCTGGAAATCTCAAAAATTATAAATGCCACATGTGAGTAACAGCTTTGGTGTGGCCAAAATGCTGAAGGACACCCAGCTGAAGTTAAGGTGTCAGATGAATCAGTAAGGAAGTCATGTTGGCTCTTACTTGAAGGCAGTGCAGAGGAGTGATGCTATGTTCTCCAGCACGCCCTCAGTGGAATCTGTTGGCCAACAGCAAGGTGGTTAAAATAGCCTTTAGTCATTTTATAACTCATCTGCCTCTTCAGACACTTGAGGAGTGTCTTTGGTTAATGTTCTTATCTTTGAAAAATTGCAAATAAATGAACTTTATTAAGATAAGAATACAAGCCAACCCTGAGCATAGGTTTCAAACCTACTCTTATACTTTGTGGTAGATCTTTTTGCCTTTCCTTCACTTATCAATCTTAAAAGTAAGAGAACCATAGGGAAAGGGTTAAAGATACTTATATACATACTTGATTCCAGCCTGGGGGCGGGGAAATGCATGTGATCTTATACTTTATAGCATGTAAAGAAAATTAATTTTTAGATGTTTTAGTTAGATAAGCAAAAGATGTTTTATAACCAATTTTTAAACCTTTATAAAGGCAGAATAATAGCTATACAGTTCATATGAATAGTTTTAGAGCAGTTTACTTACTAAAATTTTCCTAATTCTCCACCATTAAAGCTTAATATCCTAGTATAGTAGAAAGTGAATAAGTGTAATATGATTGAGATCACTTTAAGGACAGTGCTAAAAAGGAGAAGAAAATAGAGAACTAGAAGGAAATAAATAACTGTCAAATCTTCTCATTGCTATTAGACTTCAGTAAACTTTGATTAAATGTACTTGAATTAAAGACAGCTTTTCATAAAATATGGTAGCGATTTGAAAATGTCTAACTGTGGCTAAAGAAATAAGACTTAAAAGTGAAGTAAACCTCTTAAACTAATCCTTTTATATGTTTCACAGATGAATCAGCAAATGGCTGGCATGAATATCAATAGTGCAAACCCTGCAGTGGGTTTTGGCCAGCCCCCAAGCACAACAGCAGGATGGTCTGGAAGCTCATCGGGTCAGACTCTCAGCACACAACTGTGGAAATGAAAACTGCAATCCAAGTTCATCCAGAACTACCACCTGACATTCCTTGCTAAAATGCATCTAGTTCCCCTGTTTATTCATGTACTTATTTTTTTCTTTTTCCCCAATTCATTCATATTAAGAATTATCTGATTGACCGTGTTGGTCTGTACTGATTAAATTTGATGTGGTGAAAACAGGTTGAGAAACCATTTTATGTCAAGGGCAGCTTTGCTCATTTTTCCCATGATTTCATAAACCACATTCTTTGAGAAGCTGCTCAACTTTCATAATCAGTTTTACTCTCAATAAAATTATAGCTCTAATGTTTGCATTTAAGGGAAGTAGTTATCATGTTAGTAATACCTCTAACAGTATAACCCCGCCCCCAAATTAGCCAGTAATCTTGTAGGAAGGTACTGTATGATCAAATGTTTAATCATATAAATAGAATGTAAATGTATCACTGAGCACTGTTTTCTAGTGTATCAAAATTCTTTTATTTCATCATTCACTTCACTGTGCTATTGTAATGATGTGCTTAACAGGGAACGTGGTTAGTGAAAGGAAGATAAACCTGGATGTTACTACAAAATTTAGTTTAATGAATGTTTAACAAATTCAGATTTTTTTCTGCCTCTCTTGTAATTTGGATCTCTTATGTACATAGTGCTAAAGTGAAGACATTTATCTGCACTATATGCAAACAGGGTAACTACAACAAAGCCACTTTCAATTCTTGATGGTATATCCAGGTTTATGACAGTATTTGTGTTTACATTTTATGGTGCCTAGTATTGACAAAATGTTATTTCCCTATATTAAACAGATGAATCCATAGACATTTTTTGTGGGTTTTATTTCCTACAATGTATACCTCACCAGCCTTCCAAAAATTACTTAATGTTGCCAAGTCAGGAATTGGATACATTTAGTTAACAAAATACCTGTCATCTGTTTCGAAAACCTTTTCAGTTCTAACAATTACAAGGCCCAATGGGGCAGGGGGACAGGAAATGTAAGATTTGCAATATTGTATCCTGCATTGTCATTGTACTGTACAAAGATCTTCCAGTTTGATTGTGGGGAAAACATACAGAACAGTTCAAGATAAAACACATTTTATACCATCCAACTGGCTTATGTTAAATAACAAGCTGTTTGCACAAATGTCCATCAGATGACAATATAGGCTGTTGTACTGAAGTAAAATGAACAATACCTGAATGCTCTGCAGCCTAAACTTCACACATCTTCTTCCACATCCACTGGCCAGGCAAACTGCACTAGTTGCTGCTTCAATCTATACCTCAATTTTCACTGTGTCCAGGCGGTACTTTGGTTCATTGGCTAAATTAACCTTCTCTGTCCGAGTGTGCCACACGAGAACCTAAAGGGGAGGGAAATAATTTGGTAGCCACAATCTTAATGTTGACACTCAACAAGGTCAAGCAACATCAGTGAAATGAATACCTTAGTGCAGTTATTTGCCTTCGGTTCCAGTTCTTCAACTGTTGTTATCTGTTTTAGAAAGTCTGATTCTTGCATCCCTGGCTGGGATCCACGACGCTTAAATACGGCTTTTGGATTGGACAAGATGACTTGAAGGCTTACAGCAAATCCTTTGTGAAAAGTTAAAAAAAAAAAAAAAGACTTTAAATTATTGGTGTATTTCTCCTTTTTCTATGTAATTTTGGTCACATCTAAAACAATTTTAAAACACCTACTGTATACCAGCTCTTGGTTTACAAAGTTGAATAGGACCATTACCTGTGTTTAGTCTTGGGGGGGGGCGGATGTGGCTCAGATGGTTGGGCGTCCATCTCCCATATGGAGGGACCTGGGTTCGATCCCCGGGACCTCCCGGTAAAATAAAGAAAAATACAGAAGGCGCGCAGGCCGTCAGGCCTTGTATGTGGGTGTGCCAGGCCCCGCATGTGGGCACGCTCGGCCCTGCCAAGCCACGTAGCAAGATGATGACGTAACAGGAGAGTGACACAAAGGGCAAGCCAAGACGAGACGCGCCGAAAAACCAGGCGCTAAGGTGGTGCAGGTGGTGGAGCACCTCTCTCCCACATCGGAGGTTCCCAGGATCGAATCCCAGTGAAGACAGGAGGAGAAGGATGAGAAGAGAGGGCAGGAAAGAGACAGAATTGCCCAGTGAATGGACACAAAAATGGGGGTGGGGTTAAAAATGGATAAAAAAAATAAATCTTTAGGAAAAAAAGCGCACAGTCTTAAAAGGAAGATACATACATAGGGGCATCTGCTGTAAAATATGAAGTCTAGTTTGCTGTTAATAAAGTGTGAATGTTATAAGGTACTCTTCTGTAGAGGTTTTCACACCCCCACATTTGATTCTTTTGAAATTACTACGAACTAAATGTAGCAGAAATGCATGAAGACTGACTGTAACCATCCTTAGGGCTTGAGAGCCCACTCAGTTCTCCTGACTGCCCTTTAATACTATGTATGCTTTATCAAAATCAGCATTGCTCTGAGTATAGAAGACTAAGTAATAGAAGTAAAGCTGATTAGCCAGAAAATGAAAAATACCTAAAATATAATAATTTGGTTCAAATTTCTAATTCAGTTCAATATGAAAAGGGCAGAAGGTTTAGAAATCAGTGCAGAAGATATAAGTCTGTTTTATAAATTTGTTTTTGTGTATTTCATTTTTTTAAGAAAACAAATTAGTATAATTTTCATTTAATGGGTTGGTCATATGAAATTTTTTCAGTTTAATCTCTAGTTTAACAAACTCTGTGTTAAAGTCTTAGCCATTAAAGCACTTTATAAGCCACCACAGCAAGCAGTTCTCACAGCCGTTCATAACTGTTTTGAAAGGCTGAAGCCCTGGTGGAACTGTTTGCCCTTAATGACTGACACTGTAAATTCAGGCACCCCTATCCCCGCAAAGTCAAAGCTGAGGACCTAATCCCCAGGAACATTTCTTAGCAACTTTTTGCCCTTCTGTACATTAATGAATTTATACTTTTTTGACAATAGTCAGCAAAGTAAGTATTAAATGATACTAGGCAGTAATGGGTGAGTTGTGAAAAAACCACAACCAGTATTCTTAAAACTCCTCAACACCATGTTGGGCAAGTCTCATGTTCCAGACTCTGTGGCCTTTATGAGAACGCTTAACATAAGCTACATACAAACATAACTTGGTACAGCAGGTGCTGAGTGAAGCTGAGCAAGGAAACAATCAAAAAGCATTAGCCTTAGAACTGGCCACCAGTCCTGGAGGGAGGCAGCACATTCTAGCAGAAAGATACTGAATTTGGAATCAAAAGCTTCAGGGTTTTTCCTGCAGTCCTTGCACCTAGGATGCTGACCAAGTCACAGAACCTTTCTTGATCCTGTAACTTTTCCATTTCCTCGTCTGCAACAGAGGTATGACACCTCAACTCAACACCTGATGTAAAATTAGTTAATGTACACAGACTCGATTAACTGTAAAACACTGTTCAAAAGATAATACATAAGTAACAATACCATTGTGAATGTCATTATCGCATGGAGCAGATAGTATTAGCCACTATTTGTGGGCTGAAAAAACAGTGCCAGCAGGTAAAGGGCTGTGAAAGCTCAGGGTGGCAGAGCCAGAGCACCTGTATCTCATACTACTCTGCTAACAAGCCTGAATGCTTGCACAGAAGGTAACCAGAACAGCAACAGCAGTCCTCAACAAAAAGATCAGTATACAAAGTAAGTGCCTTTTTTGATAGGCCAACTCAGATTTTAGGGTTAAAAGATCATTTATTTTTCTTCATGTGCTTATAATAAGCTTCGTCCTGTTTTATCTGCCCCTCTCAATGAGACTGAAGCTCCTGGTATATTTTTCACATGGCTTCAAGGTACTGATTATATTTCCCCATCCTCTCATTAAAAAAAAAAAAAAATCTAAATTGAGCAGAATTCATTCAGAAAATATGAAGTCACTTGATTTGATTTCCTTCCTTTTACTCTAAGACTTTAATATACATTCATCATCGTGACCACTGAAGGATTCAGATAGAGTATTTTCTTGCTTTCCTTAGGTCGGAATATCCTAACTCTTAAAGAAGAGTTACATGGTGAAATCTATAATTTAAGCAAAACTGATAGCCAGTCTGAAGCTAAAATTACTGTTTTTCTGCAATGCCCTTTCCTGCCTTCACTGGAGAATGAGTGGCACCTAAAAGACCAGCACTCCGAAGGGAGATTTCAATGGGACAGCTCACCACACTAGCAAAATTTTTTTTTTCCTTCCATTTTCTATTAAGAGAGAGGGGGAAGGGGGCAGTTGAAATGCTCCTCAACCACCTATCTCAGTTTTCTTTGCTCAGGACTTGCTCAATGAGCTCTTCAAAGGAAGCAGGTCACAGCTAGCAGGGCAGGAACCACAGGCTAACTAGGCCAAACCTGGGTCACTTTCTGGGAAATCACCAGTCCTGCTGTGGAGCTGGGGAGAATTAAATAGTTCTTCCTCCGAAACCTGGGCAAAGGGTTTTTAGTACCTAAACCAATGGTTTCTAACCTAAAATGGATGTCTTGGGTTTTCTTCATTTCCAAATATTTATGTCTCAGGTGTTACAGGTACCTATCCCTTCTTTAGTGAAATTAATTTACCTTTAAAGATGTTTGTGGTAGCTTTTGAGATAACTAGGAGTCCAACAAAAAATCTTGAGAGTAGGATTCTCTGTCCTGGTCAGTTGTGTAAAGAAATACAATGCAAATGAAAATTGGTTATTTGCTGTGAAGGCAGGATTTCCTGACTTATGTCAAGTGGAGTGGGAGATATATTCCCTAGCAGGCAGAGGGACAGAGCTTGCCTCAATATATGCTTACTGATTGCTAAGAGAAAGGAAATTTTTAAAGATACTCAAAGTTCAACAAACCCTTTCTACTTCTGGATAATACAGTGCAACAAAGACTAGTTTTCCCCTAATGTCTTTAACTAAAAACCTGATAAAATATTTGAAACAATGGTTTCCAGACACTAGGCAGAGGTCTCTTAGAAAATGGAAGCAAAATAAAGTGAGCCCGGGGATCACCCCAGTTTGTTGCCTAAAGAGTTTGCAGGCCACACCTGAGGGAGAGGAAACCTTAAACAGAACTCTGCCATTTCCTTAAGTTAAGGAAACAAAGTTGAGAACTCTGGGAAGCCAAGACAGCTAGAATTCACAGAGCAGAGCACAGGAGAGGAAAATCTCCGTTGAGCAGTGGGCTTTCATCTCTTCACTGAGTATGATCAGCAAATGCCTGTGATATGACGTGAGGCCAGGTGAAGAACCACTGGAAAGGAACAAGTGGGTCAATTATTGGAGTTGGTTCAGGGCTGGGAATAGCTCATATTCCCACCAGCTAGAATAGAGCTACCTAGAAATACCTGGGCACCTGGAAGAGTACTTGGAAAGTTATTGTCTCAGTAGTGGGGATAAATTAGTTCTAAACTGAAAGTGCCTGCACCTTAAAAGCAAACTTAGAAAGTATATTTCCCAGTAACTTAACTGCATCCCAGAACAAGGCTGAAAAACACTTAAAGGAATACAAAACTCATCCAGTACCTAGTATCATAAAATTCAAAATGCTTGAGATTAAAAAAAAAAAAATTAGCAGATATTCAAAGAATCAGGAGAATATGATCCCATAAACGAAGAGAAAACTAAATCAACTGAAACAAGCCCAGACTTACACAAATGATAGAATTAAAGAACAAGGACATTAAAATATTATAAATATGTTTTATACACTTCATAAGATTGAAATTGTTTATATGTTCAAAAAGGTAGAGGAAAGATTCAGCATGTTAAGTAGAGATATGGAAGATATTTTTAAAGATTCCAAATGATCCACAGTGGTGAAAAATAGAATTTCTCAGATGAAAAATGAACTTGGCGGGATTAATAGCAGATTAAATGTTGCAGAATATAAGATTAGTAAAGATTAGTAAACCTTAAGAACTAGCAATAAAAACTATCAAAATGAAACACAGAAATTACATACACAGAATGAAACATGAGAGTAGGAACAGAAAATTTTTTCTGAAGAAATAATGACTGAAGATTTTCCAAATGTGAAATATAAGTAAGGATATTTAAGACTTGAACAACACTGTCAACCAATTTGGCCTAAATGACCTTTATAGAACACCCAACAATAGCAGAATACACAATCTTTTCAAGTGCAAGTGGAACATTTATCAAGATGGACCATAGTCTGGGCCATAAAACAAGTCCAATAAATTTAAAATAATTCAGATTGTACAGAGGATGTTCTCTGACCACAATGGAATTAAAATAAAAATCAATAAAGATATCTGAAAATTTTCCAAATATTTAAAAACTAAACATACTTCTAAAAACATGGAAAAAATCACAAGGGAATGAAAATGAAAAGACATCAAAATCTGTGGGATGCATTTAAATCAATATTTAGATGGAAAATATATTTTTTAAAAACAATGGACACTTTTATTGGAGAAGAAAGGTCTCAACTCAATGTCCTTAGCTCCCATTACTATAAACTAGAAAAAGAATCAAGGAAATAGAAAAAAGGTAATATCAATTATAAGAGCAGAAATCACCTAAATAGAAATAGAGGACAAAAGAGAAAATCAGTTAAACCAAAAGTTAGTCCTTTGGGTAAAAGGTCAACTTATTTTATAAGTATCTACTGATACATATTAGGAAAAAGATAAAACAAATTACCAATACCAAGAATGAAGAAGGGGAAATCAGTACAAACACTACAGATAGTAAAATGATAATAAAGGAGTACTATGAACAACTTTATAGCAATAAATTCGACGACTTAGATGAAATAGACAAATCACTTGAAATATACAAGCTACCAAAGTTCACTCAAAAAGAAACAGATCATCTGAATAACCCTACATCAATTTAAAAAATGAATCTATAATTAATCCCCCCCCAAACAAAACAAAAATATAGTCCCATTTGGCTTCAACAGTGAATTCTAGCAAACATTTCAGGAAGAAATAAGAACAATGCTGGGAAGCAGATGTGGCTCAAGCGATTGGGCTCCCACCTACTACATGGGAGGTCCATAGTTTGGTTCCCGGCGCCTCCTAAAGAAGACAGTGAGCTGGCGTAATGGGCAGGCACAGCAAGCTAACACAACAAGATGACGTAACAAGAGACAGAAGAAGGGAAGCGGATGTGGCTCAAGCGATTGGGCTCCCGTCTACCATATCGGAGGTTCCGGGTTCAGTTCCTGTTGCCTCCTAAAGAAACAAAGATGACTAACAGACACAGCAAGTGCAAACAATGAGGGGATAGGGAGAGATAAAGAAATAAAATAAATCTTAAAAAAAAAAAAGAAGAAAAATGCTACAGAAACTCTCCTGAAAAATAAAGAGGAGGGAATACTTCTAAAATCATTCAATGAAGCTAGCATTATTCTAATACCCAAACCAGACAAAGACATTACAAGGAAAGAAAACAAAAGACCAACAGTCCTTTATGACCATAGGCAAAAAAAATTCCTAAAATTGTAGCAAATTAGATACAACAATCTATCAAAAGAATGCTCTATCATGACTGTCAGGTACTGACTCATGTTCCCCACAAAAGACATGTTCAAGTCCTAATCCTCAGTCCTGTGGGTGTGAACCGATATGTAAATAGGACATTGGAAGATTCTATTTTTAGTTAAGGTGTGGCCAAACTGAATGAGGGAAAGCCTTAATCCAATATGGCTAAAGTTCTAATAAGCAAAGGAAATTGGACACAGAAGAAACAGCCAGAAGTCAGAAGCAGCAAAAGAATGAGGCAGATCGCCATGTGACAGAGGCAGAGTTTCCAACTGAAGAACCCCAAGGATTATGGCAAGCCAGCGCCAGAATGCTACAGACTCCAGGAGAGAATACAGCTTGCTTGTTCCTTGATTTTGGACTGCTAGCCTCCAAAACAGTGAGACAACAAATCCCTGTTGTTTAGGCCAACCAGTCTGTGCTATTTGTCTTAGCAGCCTTGGTAAGCCAAGACAATGATCAAGTGAGGTTTATCCCAAGAAAGCAATGTTGGTTTAATGTTTCAAAACCAATCGATGTAATTCACCATATTAACTGACCAAAAAATGAAAAAATATTTGATTATCTCAATAGTTGGAAAAAAAGGATTTGAGAAATTCAACATCTATTCATGATTTAAAATAAATTTAAAAAACTCTTCAGAAAAGTAGTACTATAAGTGAAACTCCTGAGGTGTGTTAAGAATGAAATGAGGCAACTCTGTCTGCTCTTACCGCTTTTATTCAAGAGTGTATCAATGGTTCTAACCCATTACTATAGGGCAAGAAAAAGAAAGAAAAGGCACATAGATTGGAAAGGAAGAAGCAAAGCCCAGCAAACCTCCCCCTTACCCCTTTAGCCACAGTTAAAACTCAAGAGCATTCATTAGTTTCTTATATTGTACATCAATTTAGTCTCACCTCCATATACTTGTCCCAACAGCACATTTTCCCTTCTCTAACTACACATAGTCTTACTTCAGCAAGGCTATTCCAAATCAAACTTATTTCTAGTTCCTAAAGGATGGCTTTTGGCAATGAACAGTACTTTTATAGTCTGGTCTCAAGAAAGATATTAATGGCTTTTTCTCTGGAATAGTCACTCTAATTAGCCACACTAAAATATTAGGCTCTTGACACGCTTCTAGATAGAAATCAGGTAATTTCAAAAGTCTCTCTTTCTCTACCCACTTTAAACAAGAAGAAGGAAAAAGAGGCTTCAACTTGCAAATTAAAATGTACACACACATACAGCAGTCTCAGGGAACTTGCTGGAGAAAGACGGATGTGTGTGTGTGTGTAGCTCCATTTCTCCTGACTTCTTTGATTCTCTAAGGTTGCTAATTCTCCTTACACATACCTTCCTAGCAAAGCACACGCTGCCTTTTAGAGTGTTATGTGAATGCATGATTTAATCTCTGCTTTTCCCTCTTTTTTATTGAAATATAATTCACTTACTATGAAATTCACCTCTTTAAAGGGCACAAGTCAGTGGTTTTTTAATATATTCACAACTTTCAGCAGCATTTATTAAAAAGACTGTTTGCTCACTGACTGGTTTTGGTATACTCACCAAAAATCAACTGACTAGAAACGTAAGGGTTTACTTTTAGACTGTTAATTCTATCCCTTCTATACACCTATCTCTAAGCCAGTACCACGCTTTGATTACAGTAACTTTGTAGTAAATTTTGCAATTAGAAAGTGTGAGTCCTACAACTTTATTCTTCTTTTTCAAGATTTTTATAGCTATTTAATCTGAGTCCCTTAGGTTTCCAAATGAATTTTAGAATCAGCTTATCAATTTCTGCAAAAAAAGACAGATGGATTTTGATGGAGATTGTCTTGAATCTGTAGCTTTATTTGGGGAGTATTGCCACCTTAGTTCAATTAAGTCTTCTAATCCACAAATACAGAATGTCTTTCCACTTATTTAGTTGTTTAATTTCAGTGTTTTGTATTTCCAGTGTACAAGGCTTAACTTATTCTATTAAATTTATTAACTAAGCATTTTATATTTTGATGAAATTTTCTTAACTTGAAGATTGTTCATTGCTAATATAAATACATTTGATTTTCATATATAGATCTTGTGTTCTGCACCTTGCCAAACTCACTTATTATCTCAAATAGTTTGTGTGTGTGTGTATTCCTTAGGATTTTGTATATAAAAGATTATGTCATCAACAAATGGAGAATTACACCTTTCTTTGCAATATGGGTGCCTTTTATTTCTTTTTCTTGCCATGGACAGAGATTGAATCATGGCTTGCCAGGAAGCCACCATCAGAACACCACAGATAACCTGAGAAAGCATGACCTGCTGACACTCTGATTTTGAACTTCTAGCCACCAAAACTAAGACAATAAATTCCTGTGGTTTAAGTCTGTGTTATTTGTTATAGCAGGCCTGGCAAACTAAGAAGTATTTTCAGAGTTTATATTTCATCTAGGTCATTAAATTTATTGGTACACAATTTTTCAGAGAATTCCTTGTAATTTTTTAAAATTTCTATAAGATAAGCAGTAATGTCCCCTCTTTCATTCTTTTTTCCTGGGGTGGTCTAACTAAAGGTCTACTTATTTTTTTCTATGTCTCCAAAGAATCAACTTTTGGTTTTAATGATTTTCTCTATTGCTTTTCTATTCTCTATTTCACTTATTTATTTTTTTGATACTAATTTTATCCTTTATTGGGAATACAAGACAACATTACAGTTTGGGATCATTAAATGACTAACTTGGTGAGTGTTGACAACAAACACGGCCTGAATTCTGGGAGTAAGTGGTTTTCCAGTCAGGGGGTAGGAGAATAAACATGTGCAGGATCTTCTCCCAAGGAGAAACTAAACACACTACTCAGTGATCCACCAAGGGATTATGGCTCTTAATGGCTGGGAGTGCCAGTCCTGGTAAACCATCAATGACATGCATCACAGCAAATCAGAACATCCAATTTTTCAAACTAATTTATAGGTAGAAGAGAGAATAAGTTCAGACTGATTTATGAATTGATTTGGATGGCTACTGAATTACTCTCCATTCATGACTTCGCAAACTTTTCAGAGTTTGTGCTATCCCCCACGCATTGAAAACTACCTGTACATTTATACAACATGCCTGTCATGGTGCCAGCCACTACTGTGTTGAAGTCATCTTCTGCACCTCATATCTTCTTGATGAGGACACCAAATGCTCTATAGAGCAAAGCCAGAGAACCCAGGCTATTAGCCCAAAGTGTCCCTTCCCTGGTCACCATATTCAAAACATGTATGTTTCCTGGTTTCAATCAGGCCACGGTTTGGGTTTCCTTGAATCCTGGTCATAGATGGTTCATTGTCCTAAATGCAACCCCTGTCATGCAACACCCTCCAATGGTAAAGAAGGGGAGTTCAAATGTGCCTTGGGTTTTATTAGTACCATAAGTAAACTAAAAACTCAAGTGTATCCTGCTTGTGATAGTGAGGATCCACATTTAAATAAGGAGACAGAGGGTTAATACCAGTTAGGGGGACACCGGCCATGTCTGCATGTGAGTAATCTGCTCTGCCAGCTCCAAAAAAGCTGGCCAAGCCCCCTGTGGTTTTGTATGTTTTCTCCGCCGCCCTCTGTGGTGTGTCTGCCCATTTGCTTCCTGCTGCTGCCTTAGGCCGGTGTTGTCTGCTTGGCCGTTGGTCCTCAGTAACCATGGTGAAAACAGCTTTACCATCGCCTCCTTCATATGCTGACTTTGCAGGCAGCAGCCTCTATTTCATTTATTTTTGTTCTAATCTCTATCTCCTTCCTTCTGCTTGCTTTGGTTTTAGTTTGCTCTTTTTACGGTGAAAGGTTATCGATTTGAGATATTTCTTCTAATAGAAACATTTATAGTTACAAATTTCTATCTAAGCACTTAGCTGCAGCACAGAGATTTAGTATGCTGTGCTATCAATTTCATTCATTGTAAAGTATATTCTAATTTCCTTTGTTTTCTTATCAATTGGTTATTTGTGTGTTGCTTAATTTCCATATATTTGTGAATTTTGCAAATTTCTATTATTGAATTCTGACTTCATTCTTCTGTGGCCTGAGAACATACTTTGTATGATTTTAATTCTTTTAAATTGAGATTTGTCTTATGGCTTTACATATGATCTATCATACAGAATGTTTAATGTACACTTGAGAAGAATGTGTATTCTGCAGTTGTTGGGTAGAGGGTTCTATATGTCTGTTAGGTCTAGTAGGTTTATAATGTTTTTCAAATCTATTTCCTTGTTGACTTTCTATTTTTATTGAGTTGTCTATTTTTCCCTTCAATTTGCGCTTTGTTTCATATTGTTTTGGGGCTATGTGAATAGGTACGTGTTTGTAATTATTATACCTTCTTGATGGTTTGACCCTTTTTTCATTATAAAATATCCTTTATGTCTCTAACAATAACTTTTGCCTTAAGGTCTATTTTCTTTGATATTAGTATAGCCACTCTGGCTTTTTTTTTTTTTTTTTTTTTTTTTTTTTTAACTAGGTGCATGACATATCGTTTTTCTATCCTTTTGCTTTCAACCTGTGTCTTTGAATCCAAAGTGTGTCTCCTATAGACAGCATATAATTGGATGTTTTATTTTTTAATCCATCCTGCCAATCTGCCTTTAATTAGAGTTTAATCCATTTACATCTAATGTAGTTACTGATAAACTTACAAATTTAAATATGTCATTTTGTTATTTGTTCTTTATAAGTCTTATGTCTGTTTTGTTCCTCTATACATCCATTACTACCTTCTTTTGTGTTAAACATATATTTTCTAATGTACCACTTTAATTCCCTTGCCATTTCTTCTGTGGTTTTTTGAGTTATTTTTTTTAGTGATTTCCCTGGGGATTACAATTAACATCTTAATTTACAGCATTATTGTTCAGATTAATACCTACTTAATTTCAGTGATATATTAAAACTTTGCTTCTATATAGCTCCATTCTGGCTCCTCTCCTCTGTTGTTATTGTCATACAAATTATATCTATATTCTATGTTCTCCTCAATACAGATTTATCACCATTGCTTCATGCAGTTGTCTTTAAATAAGATAGGAAAAAAGAGTTACAAGCAAAAAAAATGCATTTTTACTATATTTTACATTTACTTATGTAGTTGTCTTTACCGGTGCTCTTAACTTTTCATGTGGGTTGGAGTTAGTGTCCTTTCATTTCAGCTAAAAGGGCCCCCAATAATAGTTCTTTTAGGGCACATTTTCTAGCAATGCATTTTCTCAGTTTTCGTTTATCTGGGGATATGTTAATTTCTCCTTCATTTTTTAAGAACAGTTTTGCTGGATATAGGATTCTTAGTTGACAGTTTTTTCCTCATTTTCTCAGTACTTTGAATATTTATCCTACTGCCTTCTGGCCTCCGTTTTTGCTGATGGAAATCCTCTTATTGAGGATCCCTTGCACATGATTAGTTTTTTTTATCTTGCTGCTTCCAAGATTCTTTGTATTTGGCCTACAATTGTGATTATGATGTGTCTCAGTGTGGATCTCTTTGTGTGGAGTTTGAGTTTCCTAATATGTAATATTTTTCATATAAGTTTGAGAAGTTTTCCACTATTAGTTCTTCAAATATTCTTTCTGTTCCTTCCTCTCTGCTTTTACTGGCACTCACTCTGTGCATACACTGGTTCATTTGGTGGTATTTCATATATCTTTGAGACTTCGTTCATTTTTCATTCTTTTTCTTTCTGTTCCTCAGATTGGATCATCTCAATTGACCAAGTTCGCTGATTCTTCTGCCTACTCAAATTTGTTGTTGAAGCCCTCTAGTGAATTTTTCATCTTCAGTTATTGTATTTTAATACTCCAGAATTTCTGTTTTTTTTAAACCATTTCTATCTCTTTGACATTCTCTATCTGATGATACATTATTCCCATATTTTTATTTACTTAATCACGGTTATCTTTAGTTCTTTAAATACATTTAAAATAGCTGATTTAAACATCTGCTTTAGTCCAACATCTGGACTTCATCAGAGACAATTTCAATTGACTGCTTCCTCCAACCCTTTCCCATGTACAGACCATGCTTTCTTGTTTTGCTGCATGTCTCATAACATTTTATTGAAAACCGGACATTTAAAATAATATGTCAAGTCTTGAAATCAGATTCTTTTCTCCTTCTGGTTTGTTGCTGCTATGTGTTTAATGTTTTTTTGAACCTATTCTGTAAAGCCAATATTTTGTTGTGTGTAACCACAGAAGGCTATACCTAGTTTAGTAGTCAGCTAATGATTAGACAGAGATTTCTTTATATGCCTAGAACCAAATGGTCTCTAGATCTTTGCCAAGGGACTCTGCATATTGGGGTGTACTTTCAGTACTTAGCCAGGCAATTTACAACTCTCCCCTAACCTTCCATTTCTGCTTGCACAACTCAAAGTGAACCAGAGGTGAGAACTTATGGCCTTCCCAAGTCTTTCCTGAGCATGTGCACAACCCTACACATGTACATGGCCTTCTAGATTTCCAGAAATGTCAGAGCTGTTCATAGTCCCACCACCAACATCTCAGCACAGCTTTTCCTCCTAAGTATTTTGCTTATTAGCTTATTGTTTGTCCCAACTATTATCATTGTCTAAGACAGCTATAATGGTAAAAAAAAAAAAAAAAAAAAAAAAAAAATGCCGTAAGTTGTTTTTAACAAATGCCCCCAGAGAAAAAGCTGTTTGCACTAGGTGAGCTTGAGTCAAGTTAGGTAAAGACAAGCTGTGATGGTTAGGCTAATGCGTCAAATCAGTCAAGTAATGGTACCTGGTTGTTTAGTCAAGTAAGCACTGAGCTAACCATAATACAAAGACATTTCATGGACTATAATCATCAGTGAGTTGATTGCATAGATGGTTGGTTATATCTACAATCAACTAAGGAGATTGCCGTCAGCAATGAGTGATGTCTTATCCAATCAGTTGAAGGCCATAAAAGGGGAAGTAATTTCAGCTTTCACAGAGAGAATTCTCATCTCTATTTCAGACAGCCAGTGTCTCCTGGGAACTCATCAAGGACCTTCATCAGAGGCCCCTGGTTTGCAGCCTGCCCTGAGGAATGTGGACTTGGGCACCCCCATGGTCATATGAGACAATTTTATAAGCTCTCATATTATTTACAGATATCTCCTGTCAGTTCTGTTTCCCTAGAGAACCCTAATACACAAGCCTTGCAATGGGGGTTCTCTAAGGAAATGCCAGACAGGTTGAATAACAGTTCTCTTAGAATGAGGCTTGCAAAGAGTTCCAACCTTGTTCTACCTCCTCTAGTAACTGCTAGGCTTTTGATTTTCACCCTGATTGTGGGGCTGCTAGTTTTCAAGACAGTGGAGCTGGGGGAATAGGGCTAGTTAAAATGCTACAATACTCACTAGTTCTTACCAAGATTCAGCTGTTTTTCTCGAACAGACTCTTTCCAGATTGTTGCACACCTTTGCTTAATTTCCATAGTTCTGAAAAAATTGATTTTGACAATTTTTGCCTATGTTCTCATTGCTTTTATGGAGGAGAGAATATGTGGAGGTCCCTACTCTGCCATTGCCAGTGATGTTACTTGCAACCCCCTAATTTCATTGTAACCCTCCTTTTAGGAAGATAAGCATTGAAGAAGCAGCTATAGTAATGTAGGGCATGAAGGTTACAAATGGAAAACAGCTACTTAGGTAAAGTACTTTCTTTCATATCTTGTACCTTCCACACCTGGTATCTCAGATCTATCTAATTGAAAGATGAATATGTTAACTGTAGTATTTCAGGCATCATTTCCGCTATATTTAAATCAGATACAGAAGGCAGAAGAGAGAGCTATATAAAAAAAGTAGCTTTCAAATTCACATAGCTTTTATATAGAGCTAGGAGGTGATGCTCCTTTGCTTATATACTATTATCTCCAAATTGCCACCATTTTATGCAAATGTTACCTCATAGATTTTCATGGTTCCAAGCCTGAATGCTCACATGTTATAATGTGCTCATTCACTGCCATGATAAAGACCCTTTCCCAGTTTACTGTTTCCTGAGGGTTAGATAGATCCACAGCCTTCCACATTTATATCCAACTATAATTTAGAATCATTTTCTTCCAGTGCAGAAAAGAAATGAAGAAACATGGCTTGGTTTTTAAGTAAGTCTGTTAATCTACTCTAGAATACTGACTAAAACTTTATGATTTATTCAGGGTGAAACCAAATTTTTTTTTATTATTGTCTAATTTTTAAAACTTCTCAAAAGCCATTTAGCAGCTATAGTTCTTTATGAAAAAAGAAAACACTCTGCATTTCTAAGAAGTATTCTTTATTTAATCTATAAATGATTCCTTTAAATCTCTGCTGTGAAAACAATAAAGCATCATAGAAAACTAAATATTCTAAGGAAACTATCAGGATATGCAATAAGGATGGGAAACTTGATCCTAAAAACAGAAAATAAATTAAAGAGGTTCAACTGAGCACTAAAAATATCCATGCATTATTCTCTTGTAAGATGGTGGTAAATAACTGAGGCATGCCTTATAGTGAAGTTTAAAGGGGCAAGTGGTGCTATAGGCTCAACAGTCAAAAAGACACTGATGGGAAATGAACCAGTGAATGTGTTGGTAATGGCAGAATCAACAAGCTTGATGCTGCTTGTGTAAGAGTCATTGTTTTATGCTTTGTTGCATCTTTGCGATATTCTATAATGCATTCTCTCACGCTAAGCCTCTCATGTCTGACCCGGGAAATATGAAAGGGGATGGAAAAGGTAACATGTTTTCTGTTCCCCAAACGTCATTGAATACCACTAACATCATTTAATATATAATTGTCCTTTTGGAATTCACTAATGAAATTATTACAAAGCATCACCTCCTAGCTCTATATAAAAGCTATGTGAATTTGAAAGCTAGCCAATTTGAAACCTTAAGAAGTTTACTTAGGACCTACTTTAATTAAAATAGTGTGGCAGTATAGCAGGATAACTGAGTGAAGGCTCTGAAGCCAGAGTGTCTGGTTCAAATCCCTGCTCTGACACTTACTATTAAAGTGACTTTGGGAGGTTCTTTTACTGCTCTGTGTTTTAGTTTTCTCAAATGTAAAATGGAGATGGTTATTGTATTACAAGATTACTGTAAATACTATATGAAAAATTAATACATGTAAAGCATGTAGACCACAATCTGGTACACAGTAAGCATTCTGTGCTAAATATACACATCATAAAAATATCTTTCTTATTTACCAATCTGATTCTAAATGACTTCTAATATTTGTCAGGGTTGGCATTATTCACTCATTCAAAAAAAAAAACCCTTCCAAGCACACTGTCTTTGGCACTTATGAAACACAGTCCCTGATTTCTAGTAATTCCTAGTCCAATTTATGACACAGATGTGTCATAAATGCTACAAAGAAGCTAATGTACAAAACACAAAGGGGTTGGAGAAGCAAATTCTGTCCAACTGGAATGAGGAAGGTAAGAAAGAAGGGTGGGAGGGAGAGGGAGAAATCTAAGATGGAAATTAAAGGACCTGAGAGAGGAAGGAGAACGTTTTTGTGGACGAGCATTAGGCTGGGGCATCAACGAGGGAGACAAGGCTGGTGAAGGGGGCTGCAGGCAGGCTGTGTCTGTCAGGTCCAGGAGTCTGCACCCCACCATGAGGACACAAGAGCAGCTCCTGAATAATTTTCAGCCTTTTCTCCTTCACCACTCCTTCAAAGGGGCTTCTAACAGGAGGGATGGTTTTTGCATGTAGAGGAAGTCTCTCCAAAGTTAAGCACAGGTATCACCTTTGTGCACTTAGAAGGCTGATTTTACTCATAGACACACCTTTCTGCTAAACCTTACCTGAATATTGGTGCAGCCTGAAGATCTATGGCCACACCAAAAATGAAAGGGACGCCTGGGCACTCCTCAAGGCACTCACTAAGGGGCAGCAAAAGTGTCTATATTCCTTCACTTCTCCTCAGAGCCAAAACAAAGGTGTTTCTATGAGTAAAATCAACTTATTCTTCACTTTGTATTTCTATGAGGCAGCCACAGGCCTTTGGAGCAAGGACATTCCTCTGGAACAGCTGACCAGGGTTAAGGCACAGAGAAAGCCTCTGCCCAATGGTTCTGAACAAACAAAGGTCAAACCCATGATGCCAACTCAAACTATCTAAGCTTCTAAGCTTCTCCAGCCCTGCCACCATTTTTTAAAAAATTGTAGTAACATGCATATAAATTTTGTTTATATATATACACACACACCGTAAAATTAGCCATTTTAACCATTTTTAAGTGTGCATTACATTTACAATGTTATGCTGTCATCACCACCATGCATTACCAAAACTTTTTTCATCACCCGAAATAGAAACTCTTACTCTATTAAGCCGTAATTCCTCTTCCCCACTCCCATCTCTATGACTGCCTATTGTAGATTTTGCATAAGTGGAATAATACAATATTTCTCCTTTTCTGTCCAGCTTATTTCACTTAGCATAATGTTTGCACGGTTTGTCCATATTGCCATTCTTATTTATGGCAGAATAATATTCCTTTGTATATATATAATACATTTTCCTTATCTATTCATCTGATCACAGACACTTGGGTTGTTTCTACTTTTTGGCTATTGTGAATAATGTTATGAGTTCAATTTTTTTGGATATATACCTATGAGTAGAGTTGCTGGATCATATGGCAGTTTTATGTTTTAAGTTTTTCAGGGCCTTCCAGGCAGCTTTCCATACCATATGCCACTAGTTCTACCTGTGGTCAACTATTTGTCAATATAAGTGACTCTATACCATTCTTTTTCTTTTATGTAGTTTGCATTCTATTAATTTCTGGTTTTCTTGCTTTGAGCCTGTAATCTTTTTTTTTTTTTTTTAGGTTTTCTTATGGCCTAGTAGTGTTTCATTTTTCATAAATGTTTTCATAAGCAAGTGAAATAAAGGCATATCTCTGTATCTTGAGAACAATGTATTCTATATAGTTGTTAAATTAAACTTATTAACTGGATTCACATTTTTTACAACCACATATTTTTATATATGATCTGCCAAATTTAGAGAGAAGTGTGTCAAAAGCTTCTACTATACAGGAGTTCTGGGAAGATGCCATCACATTAAGCAGGCAGGGCTCAACTTTCTCATACACACACAAAAAAATTTTGGAGAAAGGGCCAAAAGCTGTCTGAGGTACCTACTTTGGGGGTCAGCAGACCAGAGCAGTGTTGAGCAACTCCCAGGAGGGCAAGGGACAGAGAGATGAGTTAATGAACCCCCACAGCAGCCAGGAAGGGCTCCCATTCCTCACCCTCAAGACACTAAACCTGAATAAAACCCCTGGCTCACTGCAGCTAACTGAGAGGAGAACAGACATATTCCTCTTTGACAAGGGAAAGACAAGGGGAGAGAGAGGGTGAAACAGAGGGCTTCTCTTCAGTGAATTCAGCCAGCAAAGCCCACTTTGAATCTTGGCTCTAGTCAGACCAGAAAAACAGGAAAGTGGAAGATGAAAGAAACACCTCCATGCAAAGGGTCATAACGAGCACCATCTGCTGGCCAGCCAGGAAACTGCAAGGAGAAAAACTGCTTTTAGGTCTCTCTTTAGCCACACTCCTGGGAGAAAATCTGCACCCCATCAGTAAGTCCCTGGCCTGATTATGATACCTTAAGCTGGATAATTTTAAAGACTCAGAATAAGTTGAACCAAAAATCAAAGAAGAGCTGTGGAAAAAAATAAAAACACTAAGAAAGAGAGAGAAATTCACCAACATATTCAGATGCCTAGACATCAGCAAAAAATTACAAGCCATACTAGGAAAGAGGAAAAGATGGCCCTGCCAAAGGAACAAACCAAATATCCTGATGATATACAGGATTTAAGACAACTAATCAATGATAATCACACAAATCTCCTAAATCAATTCAAAGAGTGAAGGAAAATATGACTAAAGAGATAAAGGATATTAAAAAGACACTGGGTGAGACTAAGGAACAATTTGAAAGCCTGCAAAGACAAGTAACAGAGCTTACAGGAATAAAAGACACAATGGATGGGATTAAAAATACATCAAAGGCACATAACAGCAGTTTAAATTGCTTGAACACAGAATTAGTGATTTCAAGGATAGAACATCCAAACTGGAAAAGACAGGAGAAATGAGAGAGAAAATAATGGAAAAAATGGAGCGGGGTCTCAGAGAATTGAATGATAATGTGAAACACACAAACATACAAATTATTGGTGTCCCAGAAGGAGAAGAAAATGGAAAACAGGCAGAAAGAATACTTGAGGAAATAAGGACCAAAAACTTCCCAACCCTTATAAAAGACATAAATATCAATATCCAAGAAGAACAACTCACCCCAAACAGAATAAATCTGAACAGACCTACTCTGAGACAACCACCATTCTGAATGACAAATATCAGAGATAAAGAAAGGATTCTGCAAACAGCATATTAAAAGAATTATACACCATGACCAAGTGGGACTTATTCCTGGTATGCAAGGATAGTTCAATCTAAGAAAATCAATTAATACCCACATTAACAAAGTGAAAGAAAAAAACCACTTGATCACCTTGTGACCATCTAATGCAGAAAAGGCATTAGACAAAATACAGCATCCTTTCTTGATAAAAATACTTAGAAAGATAGGGATAGAAGGCAAATTCCTCAATATGATTAATGGCATATATGAAACTAACATCATACTCAATGAGGAAAGGTTGAAAGCCTTTGAATAATTTGGTGCCCACTGTCACCACTGTTATTCAACATTGTGCTAGAAATTCTAGCTAGAGCAATTAGACAAGGAAAAAAAAGTCATCCAGGGAAGCGGCTGTGGCTCTATCAGTAGGGCTCCCGTTTACCATATGGGGGGCCCCGGGTTCAGTTCCCGGGGCCTCCTGGTGAAGGCAAGCCCGCCCGCACGGTGTGGTTGGCTGGCCCAGTGAGCACAAGCAGCAAGGGGGGGATAAATGAATAAATAAATAAAATCTTAAAAAAAAAAAAAAGGCATCCAAATAGGAAAAAAGGAAGTAAAAATCTCAGTATTCATGGATGACATGATCTTATATTTAGAAAATTCTGAAATGTCTATGAGAAAGCTACTTGAACTAAAAAATGAGTTCAGCAAAGTGGCAAGATACAGGATCAACACATAAAAATCAACAATGTTTCTGTACACTAGTAAGAACAATCTGAGGAGGAAATCAAGAAAAAATTCCATTTACAATAGCAACAAGAAGACTCAAATACCTAGGAATCAATTTAACAAAGTACAAGACCTATATCCATAAAACAATAAAACAACGGTAAAAGAGATCAATGGAGACCTAAATAAATGGAAAGACATTCATGTTCATGGATTGGAAGACTAAATATCATGAAGATGTCAATCCTACCTGAACTGATTTAAAGACACCATGCAATGCCAATCAAAATTACAACAGCCAACTTTACAGAAATAGAAAAGCAATTACCAAATTTATTTGGAAGGGAAAGTGCACCCAAATGGTCAAAAACATTCTATAAAAGAAGAGTGATATGGGAGGAATTTCATTGCCTGACCTTAAAACATATTACAAAGCATGTGGTCAAAACAGCATGGTATTAGCATAAAGATGGACATCTCGATCAGTGGAATAGAATTGAGAGTCCATAAATAAACCCTCACCTCTACAGCCAACTGGTTTTCAACAAACCTACATTTCTATGTTAGGATGAAACAGTCTTTTCAATAAGTGGTGATGGGAGAACTGGATATCCATAACCAAAAGAATGAAAGAAGATCCCCATCTCACTCCCTATACAAGATTCAACTCAAAATGGATCAAAGACCTAAATATAAAAGCCAGGACCATAAAACTACTAGAAGAAAATATAGGGAAGCAGTCTTAAAGACCTTGTGGTAGGTGATGGTATCTTGGACCTTACACCCAAAGCACAAGCAACAAAAGAAAAAATAGATAAATGGGACCTTCTCAAAATAAAACACTTTGGCACCTCACAGGACTTTGTCAAAAGGGTGAAAAGGCAGCTGATTCAATGTGAGAAAATATTTGGAAATCACTTATCTGATAAGGGTTTAATATCATGATATTTAAAGAGATGACAGAACTTGACCCTAAAAAGACAAACGATCCAATTTAAAAAATGGGCAAAAGACCTGAATAGACATTTGCCCAAAGAAGAAATACAAATGGCAAAACAACACATGAAAAAATGTTCACCATCACCAGCGATTTGGGAAATGCAAGTAAAAACTACAATAAAATATCCTTTCACACCTATTGGAATAGCCACTATTAAAAAGACAGAAAACTACAAGTGATGGAAAGGACGTGAAGAGATAGGAACACTTATTCACTGTTGGTGGGAATGTAGAATGGTACAGCCACTATGGAGGACTGTTTGGCAGTTCCTAAAGAAGTTGAATATAGATTTGGCACATGATCCAGCAATACCACTGCTAGGTATACACCCAGAAGAACTGAGAGCAGTGACATGAACAGACATCTCTGCACACCGATGTTCATAGAGGTGTTATTTGCGATTGCCAAAAGATGGAAACCACCCAGGTGTCCACCAACCAAGGAATGGATAAACAAACTGTGGTATATACTCATGATGGAATATTATGCAGCTGTAAGAAGAAATGAAGTAAAAAAATATGACAACATGGATGAACCTGGAAGACATTATGTTGACTGAATCAAGCCAGATACAAAAGGACAAATACTGTATGATTGCACTATTATGAACTGAACATATTGTATAATTTTATGGAGTTAATGATTTGAATATGGGTCACAAGAAAATAGAATGAGTTTAGAGAATGGAAAACTGGGGTTAACTAGTGTAGAATTAGTTAAAAGGATGTGTGTTAATATTTGGAAATGAATAGAAAAGATGAAAGCACATCACAGTGTTGGTAACTAGCAATGCTATTATATTAATATGACAGTGGTTGAAAGGGAAGTCTAGGGTCATGTAAATTACTAAAAGGAAAGCTAAAAAATGTTATATGGGACTGTATAACATAGTAAAACCTTATGCGATACATGGCTATGGGTAATATTTCATATATAGGACTATTTTTCTTTGGAACTAAACAAATGTATGTTAATGTTACAGATGTGACTATTAGACAAAAAAAAAAGATGTCAATCCTACCTGAACTTACTTATGCTAAGTAACCAGACACCAAGTACTACATATTGTATGATTCCATTTAATATGTAAATATAAATCAGTATATATAGATGAAATTAGATTAGTGATTGTTACAACCCAGCTCCTGAAGAGCATGGGTCGGGGTGGCAGCAAGACCAAAGGACATACTCTGCACATAATCAGACATGAGCTTTATTTATTGGGACTTACGGACAGGAGAGACTTCCCGGTGGCAGCAGGCCGGATAATGAAAGTAGCACTCTGCAAAGATGCAGGAAAATGAGGGGCAATACATAGGGTCTCAGAATAAAGACATTTCATAACAGAGTTACATAAATTGGGTCTGGTGATGTTACTGTGGGAAGGAATTGTACAGTCTGGAGAAAATTACAGTCTAAGATACCATCTGTACATTGTTCTCCTATGAGGAGGCTTGTTACATTTTTAATTTGTGTCCTGGGGCATGCACATGGTTGCATACTGTGGCCTGAGGTTCCCTTAGGGAGGAGATCCACTGGAACCCCACAGTGGTTATGCAGGGGCATGGAAGGACAGAGGCATTGAAAGTTCACTGCTAAGGGGTGTGGAGTCTTTTATTTTGGAGTAATGAAATTGTTCTAAAATATTTTTCGTGATGAATGCACAGAGTGATTATACTAAAAGCCATCAATTATACACTTTGGTATGGTATGTGAATATATCTCAATAAAACTGCTTTAAAACAAAATAAAATAATTTAAAAAACAGGATTCTGAAAGCAGCAAGAGAAAAGCAAAATCTAAGCCCCCTCTCAATCAGAAACAGAGTGGGCATCACCATCCCAAAATCCTCAAGATTAAGGAATGAACAAACATAAGGGGGAATTGCAACTATGGACTAAAGTAGATTTATTAGTATTATAGCAATGCAAGAACTTGCATCATTAATATAAAGGCAGTGGCCACCAGAGGTTCTGAGGGGAAGAAGAAGGAAGAATAGGTGTAACATGTGGCATTTCTGGGACATTGGAATTGTTCTGCATGACACTGCAATGATGGATACAGGCCACTATATATTTTGTCAAAACCTATAAAATTGTGCAGTACAAAGTGTAAGGCACAATGTAAAGTATAGACCTATAGTTAGTAACAATATTTGAATATGTGTTCATCGATTATAACAAATGTACCAAACTAATGAAAGATGCAGTTAATGGGGAAAAGTATGAGAGGGAAGGAGGTAAGGTATAAGGAAATCCCCTATATATATATATATATATATATATATATTTACTTTATTTTGTACATTTAATAATTGAAAATATAAACAATTAAAAACTAAAAAGTAAACACAAATGAATAAATATATACATTTCTCAATTAAATGCAATGGATACATATAAAAATTTTTTTAAAATCAAACAATATGTTACACAATATATTTGGTTCATAGTAACGCATTCATACTGTATTTGTCCTTTTGTGTCTGGCTTCATATGACAACATGGATCCCCTATACTTTTTATGTAACATTTACGTAATCTAAAGCTTCTTTTAAAATAAAAATAAAATAAAATAAATTTTAAAGTAAAAAAAAAAAAAATAAGAAAAAGATTAAGTGCTGACTTCTTATCAAAAACCATGGAGGCGTGAAAAAAGTGCCATGATTTATTTAAGATACTGAAAGAGAAAAACTGCCAGCCAAGATTCTGTATCGCCAAAACCGTCCTTCAAAAATGAGGATGAGTTCAAAGTCTTCACGGATGTATAAAAACTAAGAAACTATTTACCAAAGACCAGAATTACAAGAGATACAAATTAGTCCTGCTGTCTAAAATGAAAAAACAAGGGCAAGAGACTTGGAGACTATTGTAGAAATGAAGAGTATTAGGAAGGGTAAATTAAAGAGTGAAAAGACAAACAATAGTAAGATCTACAATGGAAAGCCAAAGGACAAAATGGACAAAGTAAGTAATGCCTTTACAGTAATGACATCGAATGTTTATGGCTTGAACTCCCCAGTCAAAAGACATATACTTATAGAATGAATAAAAAAGAATATGAGCCATCTATATGCTGTCTACAAGAGACTCAGCTCAGCCATAAGGAAATGACAAGGTTGAAAGTGAAAAGTTGGAAAAGGATATTCCATGCTAACAGTCACCAAAGAGAGCTTGAGTAGCAATACAAACATCAGACTAAATTGATTTAAATGAAAAACTGTTATAAGGAATGAAAAAAGTCATTATATATTAGTAAAAGGGGCAATTCACCAAGAAGAAATAGCAATAATAAATATTTATGCACCTAACCTGGGTGCCTCAAGATACACGAGGCACACACTGGCAAAATTAAAGGGAGAAATAAATGTCTCTACAATAAAAGTTAGAGACTTTAACACACCATTCTCAGTACTGGATAGAACATCTAGACAGAGGATAAATAAACAGAGAGCTTAAATAATATGGGAAATGAACTAGACCTAACAGACATAATAATTATAGCATATTACACCCCAAAATAGCAGGATATGCATTGTTTTCAAGCACTCATGGATCCTTCTTCAGGATAGACCACATGTTGGGTCACAAAAACAGGTCTCAATAAATTTAAAAAGATTGAAATTACACAAAACATTTTCTCTGACCCTAACAGAAAGAAGGTGGAAATCACTAATGGATAGAAAAAGGGAAAAGTCATAAAAATGTAGAGATTAAACAACACACTCTTACATATCAGTGGGTCAAAGAAGATATTGCAAGAGAATTCAGTAAATATCTTGAGATAAATGAAAGTGAGAACACAATATATCAAAACCTATGGGAAACTGCAAAGACAGTGATGAGAGGGAAATTTATAGCCCTCAATGCTTATATTAAAAAAGAAGAAAGAGCTAAAATTGAAGATCTAACTGCATATCTGGAGGAACTAGAAAAAGAATAGAAAACTAATCCCAAATCAAGCCAAAGGAAAGAAATAGTAAAGATATGAACAAAAATAAACGAAATCAAGAACAATAACAACAACAAAAAGAGAAAATCAACAAAAGCAAAAATTGGTTCTTTGAGAAGATCAACAAAATCAAGAAACCCTTAGCTAGACTGACAAAGAAAAAAAGAGAGAAGATGCCAATAAATAAAATCAGAAATGAGAGGGAGGGCATTTCCAATGATAGCACAGAAGTAAGAGAGATCATAAGAGGACACTATGAACAACTGTATGCCAAAAAACTAGACAACATAGACGAGATGGACAAATTCCTAGAAAGACACGAACAACCTACACTTACCCTAGAAGAAATAAAAGACCTTAACATGCAACTGGAAAAAGACTTTGAATAAAAGGGGGAAAAGGTAGAGACAGATGAGTTTATATGGCTAAGAGACTTCAAAGTGAGTCAGGAGGTCATCCCAGAAGTAATGCTTATACACATCTCAGCAAGGTCTCATAGACTGCCAAAGTAGATACTACCTCAAATAGAGGGGCTCCTGAGGGATCTGGAGACACCTAGGTCCTATGGTCAGGGTAGATAGCTCCGGAGTTTGGGGCCTTGCCAGTGGGCCCTACTTTGGAGTTTGTGCTCCCGAGTGTGACAGAATTGGACTCAGTTGTGACTTCTCTACACATGCCTCTCTGTCCCTTCTATTTGAACCTATACTTGGTGCTGGAGTTGGTAGGTGTACGTCCAAGAGACTTGAATCTTTGGGCTGTACATGTACCAGCTGGGCTCTGAGCCTCAGCGGAGTTGCAACACCTACTCTCCAGTACATTGGACTCACCCAGAACAACTAACAAGGAGATCAGGGTGGAAAACCACCATACAAAGGAAACGAGAGAGCCTACAACTGCAAGCAAGAGAGTCCCATCCATTGGCTGTATGGGATTGAAGCCCCCTCTCAATTAGAGGAGGAGTGGACATCACCATCCCAGAATCCTCAGGATTGGGGAATGAACTATGGATGAGAGTGGACTTGCTGGTATTCTACAATAGACTTGTTGTGATTCTAGCAATGGAAGAAATTACAGCATTGATGTGGAGGCAGTGGCCACTGGAGGCTCTGGGGGCAGGGGGAGGGAAAGGCAGGTGTAATGCGGGGACTTTTTTGGGACTTAGGAATTGTCCTGAATGGCATTGCAATGACAGATATATGCCATTATATATCTTCCCATATCCTGCAGAATTGTGTGGGAGAGAGTGTAAACTACAATGTGAACTACAGTCCATGCTCAATGGCAATGCCCCAGGATGTGTTTATCAAATGCAACGAATGTGCCACACTAGTGAAGGATGTTGCTTATGTGGGAGGGTGTGGGAGGTGTGGGGAGTGGGGCATATGGGATTCCCTATATTTTTTGTGTAACACTTGTGTAATCTATCTTTTAAAAAAATAAAAAACATATTAAAAAAAAGACCTTAGCAAACCAATCACAAGTGAAGAGATTGAAACAGTCATCAAAAACCTCCCACAGATGAAAAGCCCAGGACCAGATGGCTTCACAGGTGAAGTCTACCACTCATTCAAATATGATCTAATACCAATCTTGCTCAAGCTCTTCCAAAAAAAAAACAACACAAAAGAATGCTACCAAAGTCATTCTATGATGCCAACATCACCCTAATACCAAAACTAGATAAAGATACTATGAAAAAAGAAAATTATATACCAATATCTCTAAAAAATATAGATGCAAAAATCCTCACAAAATACTTATAAATGGAATCCAAAGGCACATTAAAAGAATTATACACCACGAGCAAGTAGGTTTTACCTCAGGTATGCAAGGGTGGTTCAACAGAAAAAAATCAATTAGTGTAATAAACTACATCAATAAATTGAAGAAAAATCACATGATCCTCTCAATTGATGCAGAAAAGGCATTTGACAAAATATAGCATCCTTTTTTGATAAAAATATTCCAAAAGATAGGAATATAAGGAAACTTTCTGAACATGGTAAAATGCACATATTAAAATCCTACAGCTAGTATTGTACTCAATGGTGAAAGACTGAAAGCTTTCCCAGTGAGACTGGGAACAAGACAAGGATGTCCACTAACACCACTGTTATTCAATATTGTGCTAGAAGTTCTAGCTACAGCAATTAGGTTATGTACTAGTCTGCCACAGGGGTGCTGATGCAAAGTACCAGAAATCTGTTAGCTTTTATAAAGGGTTTTTATTTGGGGTAAAAATTTACAGTTACAAGGCCCTAAAGGGTCCAATTCAAAGTACCATAAGAGGTATTTTCTCACCAAATGTCTGTTGCCACGTGTTGAAGGAAGATGGCTGCCGATATCTGTAAGGGGTCAGTCTTCCTCTTTCCTCTTAAGGCTTTGTGGGCCCAGCTTCTTCCTATCTCAGCTGTAGGCTGGCATAGGGCTCAGCTGCTCTGTTCTCTTCAGCTGCAAACTATCAGGTGAACAGCTCATTTCTCTTCCTGGGGCAGCAGGATCAAATTCTCTCTTCTTCCTTGTCTATGGAGCTCTCTCTATTCCTCTGTGTATCTTTTTCCATGTACTCCTTGATATAGCCCACCAAGGGGGCGGGGACTCAACCCTACATACCCTAATGACATGGTAAGTCAAAGCTCTAATCTTGATTTAAATTAAATGCTTTATATTTACTGGATTAAATCAATCAAAGGGTATCATTCCCAGAGGAACAGACCATTTTACAAATATAATCTATATCTCTTTTTGGAATTCGTAAATAATATCAAACTACCTCAAAACAGTGTGGTGGTGACCTGGCCTTCCCTAATCTATGGGGAACAGAACCACCCCTCTCAGAGCAACAGGGTGTCAATCTCACTCTCTCCAACCTATAGGGAATAGGCTGACCCTTTTAAGAGCACTGGGGTGTTGACCTCACTCTCCCCAACTGATGGGGAACAGGCCCACCCCTCTTTGTATCCTGGCATGGCAAAACTCTCCCTGAACAGAGGGCTGGAACATCCACCCTCTTCAAATGCTGGGGCAAACTCACCCTCTCTGTACACATGGGTAGGGTTCCTCTCTCAGCCCAAGGAGATGTATTAATTCCAGATTTCAGCTTCCATGGTTTTCCTCTTGAAGTTGGTTTCCCTTCCATCTCTCACCTCTCTTTCTCTTTTAGTCCAGGCTGACAGTGGTTTTGTTCATACAGATCTTGCAAAAATCTTGTTGGTTTAGCATGCAGGATGCAGGGGTCCAAGCCATAAGACAGTAAGATTTACCACAAGTCTTTCCTAGATAATTGCCTTTTCAATCCTCACAAGTTCCAAGTTTAGTTTAATCCTCAAATGGGGCACTATGGTCTGGGGACTTGATTTCCAGAGACTTGGAAACCTGGAATCAATTTCTGGTTTCATTGTGTCAAACAATTCAGTTCTCAGCTTATCTCTGTCATTTAGCATTTTACTATAAGCTTCAAGGAGAGGCCAAGCCACATTTTCTGAGTTTACTTTGGAAAGCTCTTCAGCTAAATGCCCAAGCTTGCCATTTTCAAATTCCGCCTTCCATATAACATTAGGAGTCAATATTGCTAAGTTCTTTCCAACTTTAAAACATAGGTCACCTTTCCTCCAATTTACAATAATAGTTTCATCATTTTCTTCTAAGGGCTTACCAAAAGTCTCTTTGGTGTCCATATTCCTACCAACAGTCTCTTCAAAGCAATCTAGGCTTTTCCTATTAAGCATCTCACAATTCCTCCAAAAAATACCCCTTATCAATTTATAAAACTATTCCAGCATTTTTGGTAATTGCAAAAGTATAACCCCACTGCTGGGACCAAATTCTGTATTAGTCTGCCACAAGGGTGCTGATGCAAAGTACCATAAATCCGTTGGCTTTTATAAAGGGTATTTATTTGGGATAAAAACTTACAGTTACAAGGCCCTTTCTTACCAGAGTCAGCTGCCATGTGTTGAAGCAAGATGGCGGGCAATCTCTGCCTGGTCTCTCAGGGCTTCCTCTATCATTCTCTGGCATAGGGCTTGCTTCTTTCTGGGCCTTCTCAGCTGCTCTGTTCTCTTCAGCTGTAAACTATTAAGCAAACAGCTCATTTCTCCCTGTGGCCCCAGGATACATGACAGAGCTCTCTCCTCTTCCTGTGTGTCTTCTTGAGTGAGTGTCCATTTATATCAGCCCACCAAGGAAGCTGGGACTCAATTCTGAGTTATGCCCTACTGTCAAGGTGGAATAAAAGCCTTAATCTTAACAGGTAATTTAATCAAGACATGTCAGCTGAATCTAAAACATTCAAAGGGTATCACACCCAGAGGAATAGATTAGTTTATAAACATAATCTCTCTTTTTGGGATTCATAAATGATCCCAAACTGTAACAGGCTAGATAAAGAAGTAAAAGGCATCCAGTTTCAAAAGGAAGAAGTAAAACTTTCACTATTCACTGATGATATGATCCTCTACCTAGGAAATCCTGAAAAATCCACAACATAGCTACTAGAAGACTTCTGGGAAAATGGCATTGAAGTAGATAGGTACAGCCCAACTCTCTCACAAAAAAGAACAGAGAAAGGGCAAAAACCTATCCGAGGGAGCTGCTTTGGAGATATATAGAAAGGGAAAGTGCTGTGCATCATCCAGGAGGGAACTAGATAAAGAAGCCAAAGGAAAACCATAAGTTATTCAATCCTGTGGTTGGAAATGGCACACATACTCCACCCTCAAGGCAAATAGTCTTGATAAAGACCCTGGCTCACTGCAGCCAACTGAGTGGAAGGAAATGTTCCCTGGGAGGAAGAGGAGCCTGGCAGAGCATGGAGAGTGGCTTCTTTTCAGTGAGTTTGGCCAGCTGAGCCCCCTTTGAATCTCAGAAAAGACCCTGACCAGCACTGAGGCAGCCACAGGGACAGAGGCGGGGGGATCTGATCAGGCAGGTTGTCACACCCAGTGGTCCTAGGAGAGAGGGGAGTTAGCTTACAGAGGGAGCGGAGACAGGTGCCTAACCAGCCAGGCTCTGGAAAACTGTTAGAAGACTAACCTGCCTAAGGAAAGGGGGCGGAAAGAGCCAGATAAGTTTTCTTTTTTTTTAATTTATTTTATTTTTTATTTTTTACTTTCCAGATAAGCTTTCTGAAGACTATTTAACCTGTGGAGCCAGTGGAGCCCAGTGGAGGAATTCCTGCCTTGCATATATAAGGTCCCTGGTTCAATTACCAGATTTCCTTAGAGAAGTGATCCAGAGAGTGATCCACTGGGTTATCAGGCACCTAGCTGATAACACCTTATGACAGGGAACATATAGGCAGATTTTTTTTTTTTTTTTTAGGTTTTCTTGGATCAGTTATTTTTATCTTTTATTTTTTCAGTTCCTTTTTCTTTTTTCTTTTTCTCTCCTTTATTTTATTCACTAAGACCTGGTACATCACCTGCAGAGGGCAGGCTTGAGGGTGATTGATTGATGAGCACCAGTAGCCTGAGAAGCTCCTTAGGGGCCTAAGAGGGAAGGCTGATTTTCCTGGATTTTTTTTGTGTGTGTGTGTGTTTTTGTGTTTTTTGTTTGTTTGTTTGTTTGTTTCGTTGTTGCTGTTTTGTTTCTTGTTTGTTGTGTTTCCCCTTTGTTTCCTTTTTATCCTTTTAACTTATTTTTCTCCCTACTTTATTGTTTTTCTTTCCTTCATTTTCTTAATCTTGTTTTCTGTTGTTTTTCTTTCGTTCCACCTCTTTTGTTTGGCCACAATTTTTTTTTTTTTTATTATATCACTCTCTCTTTTTTTTCTTTTCCTCTCTTCTCATCATTCCAGCATTCTAATTCATTCTATTTTTCCCTCTATTTTGTTTCTTGTTTCATTATTTAATTTCATTTTTAAATTCTTATTCCTTTGTACTTTTTAGAAGTTTTTTACTCATATTATTTATTTTCTTAGGTCTTATAAGGTTCCTCTTCTACCTTTTAAAAATTATTTTTACTATTATTCTTTTCTCTTCTCATCTCTTTCCTTTTCTCTGGTCCTAATATTTTTTCCAAGGGAACACAGACAACTGCAAGAAAATAGAATAAGAGAAACCAAATGTCAAAGAGGAAACTTACCACACACATAAAAAAAACAAAATGAAACCCTAGAGTAGAAAGATAAGCTAACCAACTGAATAAGCCCATCAAGATAAACAGATGCCTAGACACCAATAAAAAATTACAAGCCATACTAAGAAACAGGAAGACATGGCCTAGTCTAATGAACAAACTAAAAAACAGGAGAGGAAACAAAATGTGAAACAACTAATCAGGGTTATCCAAACAAATCTCATGAATCAACTTAATGAAGAGATAAAGGATATTAAGATGACACTGGGGGAACATACTGAAGAAATTATAAACATATATAAAAAGATAACAGATGACCAAGTGGGTTTTATCCCTGGTATGCAAGGATGGTTCAACATAAGAAAATCAATCAATGTAATACATCACATTAAGCAAAAGAAAAAAAAAAAATCACATGGTCATCTCTATTGATGCAGAAAAACATTTGACAAAATACAGCACCCTTTCCTGATAACAACACTTCAAAAGATAGGAATAGAAGGAAACTCCTCAACATGATAAAGGGTATATATGAAAACCCCACAGCTAACATCATATTCAATTGTAAAATCCTAAAACCTTTCCCTCTAAGATCTGGAACAAGACAAGGATGCCCACTGTCACCACTCGTATTTGACATTGTGTCGCTTGAGCACTTAGGCAAGAAAAAGATATAAAAGGCATCCACATTGGAAAGGAAGTAGGAAAAAATTTCATTATTTGCAGATGACATGATCCTATACATGTAAAGCCCGAGAAATCTACAACAAAGTTTACTGAACTCATAAATGAGTTTAGTAAAGTGACAGGATATAAGAGCAATGCAGAAAAATCAGTAGCATTTCTGTACACCAATAATGAGCAATCGGAGGAAGAAATCAAGAAAAAAATTCCATTTACAATAGAAACTATATGAATCAAATACCTAGGAATAAACTTAACTAACATTACACCAAATACAGTGGGATATACATCTGTCTCGATTCCTGGCAAAGGAAAAAGTTGGCAGAAGCTTCATCAGTCCCTGGGGCAGTGAGGGCAGCTTGAGCCTCCACAGCTTACAGTACCAACTACATCCTTGGCTTCTACTACACAACCAGCAAGGGAGAAAGGGCAAGAAAGCCCTAAACTAAAGAGAGAAACTGCACCCAGAATAAATATTCTAGTAAGGCAGATGCCAAGATACCAACAAAAAATTACAATCCACACCAAGAAACAGGAAGATATGGCCCAGTTAAAGGAACAAGATAAGCCTCCAGATGACATAAAGGAGTTAAGACAACTAATCATAGGTGTTCAAATAAATCTCCTTAATAAATGCAATGAGATGGCTAAAGAGATTAAGGATATTAAGAAGACATTGGATGAGCACAAAGAAGAATTTGAAAGCATACATAGAAAAATAGCAGATCTTATTGGAATGAAAGCTGTAATAAACAAAATTAAAAATACAATGGAATCATATAATAGCAGATTTGAGGAGACAGAAGAAAGGATTGGTGAGCATGAAGAAATGGCCTCTGAAAGTGAACAAACAAAAGACAGATGAAGAAAAGAATGGAAAAAATTCAACAGATTCTCAGGGAACTAAATGACAGCAAGAGATGTGCAAACATACGTGTCATGAGTGTCCCAGAAGGAGAAGAGAAGGAAGAGGGGCAGAAGGAATATTTGAAGAAATAATGGTAGAAAATTTCCCAACCATATCGAAGGACATAGATATCCATATCCAAGGAGCACAGAGTACTTCCATCCAAATAAATCCAAATAGACCAACTCCAAGACACATACTAATCAGAACATCAAATGCCAAAGACAAAGAGAGAATTTTGAGAGCAGCAAGAGAAAAGCAATGCATAACATATAAGGGATACCCAATAAGATTAAGGGTTGAATTCTCATCAGAAACCATGGAGGCAAGAAGACAGTGGTATGATATATTTAAGATACTGCAAGAGAAAAGCTTCAAGCTAAGAACCTTATATCTGGCAAGATTGTCTTTCAAAAATGAGGGCCAGTTGAGAATATTCACAGATAAACAGAAACTGAGAGAGTTTGTAACTAAGAGACTGGCTTTGCAAGAAATACAAAAGGCTGTGCTACAGCCTAAGAAGAAAAGACAGGAAAGAGAGGCTTGGAAGAGAGTCTAGAAATGAAAATTATATCAATAAAAGTAACTAAAAGTGTCAAAGGAGTGGTAAAAATAAAATATGACAGCTAAAACCCAAATACTCAGGAATAAACTTAACTAACAATGTAAATCACTTGTATTCAGAAAACTACAACTCATTGTTAAAAGAAATAAAAAAAGACTTAAATAATTGGAAGAATATTCCATGCACACAGATTGGAAGACTAAATATCATTACGATGTCAATTCTACCCATATTGATATATAGAATCAATGCAATCCCAATAAAAATTCCACCAGCATTTAAAAAATAAATGGAAAACATGATTATCAAACTTATTTGGAAGGGTAAGAGGTCCTGAATAGCCAATAACATCTTAAAAAGGAAAAGCAAATTGGAGGACTCTCATTTCCAGATTTTAAATCATATTATCTAGCTATAGTGGTAAAAATAGCATGCTACTGGCATAAAAACAGACACATAGACCAATGGAACCGAACTGATGGTTCAGAAACAGACCCTCACATCTATGGTCAAGTGATTTTTGACAAGCCTGTCAAACTCATCCAGCTTGGGCAGAACAGTCCATTCAATAAATGGTACTGAGAGAACTAGATATCCATAGCCAAAAGAAGGAAAGAGGACCCGTATCTCACATCTTATACAAAAATTAACTCAAAATGGATCAAAAACCTAAATATAAAAGCAAGAACCATAAAGCTTCTAGAAGAAAATGTAGGAAAATATCTTTAAGATCTGGTAGTAGGTGTTGAATTCTTAAAGAAGATAAGAGGAGGACTGAGATGGACTACTGATGTTTAATGTATGTAGAAGTTTTAAATAACTTTACTGTAAAAGTGTGGAAATGTACAGAGTTGATGGTAACACATTATAGTGAATAACAGCTGGTTTATAAATGAGAATATGGCTGAAAATGGTATCTAGGCTTGTAAATACCAATTGACAGAAAGCTAGAGAATAATCTAGGGACTGAACAGTACAGTAAACCCAGAGGTGGCTGAGAATTGTGGTTGATGGTACAGATGCAAGAGTGTCCTTTGTGAGCTAGAGTAGATGTACATCACGATTGCAGGGTGGTGGGAATGTGGAAAAGCATGGGAAAATACAACTGGAGTGACCTATGAACTGTGGTTAACAGTAATAATGTAATATTCATGCATCTATGCCAAAGAAGTACTGTGTTGATAATGAAGACATATGGAAAAAGCCTGCCAAATGTACACTGTGGCCTGGTAATAACTGGATGATATTATCTCATAATCTGTAACAAATGTTCCACCACGGTGTGGTGTGTTGATAGAGGGGTGTTGTTTGGGAATTCTGCACATGTGCATGATTGTTCTATAATTTACAACTTCTGTTATAAGAATATATTGAAAAAAATAGGGTGGTTTTGGGGAAAAATACACTGAATATAAGATAAGGACTATAATTAGTAAGATTTTGACAATATTCTTTCATAATTTGTAACAAATGTCTCACAATGCAAGGTGGTGGTGGTGGGTTGATGTATGGGACCCCTGTATGATGTTATGCATGTTTGCTTTGTAAGTTCACAACTTTTACTATACACTTATTTTTTATGTATGTTCATGTAAAAAATAATAATAAATGGGTAGGTTGGGGGAAGAATAATTTGGTTAGTAGTAATATTTTGAGGATGCTCTTTAATCATTAGTTTAAAATGTTTCACAACAATGCAAGGTATTGATGGTAGGGTGAGTTATGAGAGTTTTGGAAGTTCACAACTATTACTATACACTTATTGTTTATGTATGTTGATGTATGAGTGATGTACTTCAATAAATTTTTTAAAAATGGGCAAATGATTTGAATAGACACTTCTCCAAAGAAGAAATACAAATGGCTAAAAAGCACATAAAAAGATGTCCAACATCACTAGCTATTAGGAAAATGCAAATCAAAACCACAAGGAGATAACATCTTATACCTATTAGACTGGCGGCTATTAAAAAAACAGAGGACTACAAATGTTGGAGAGGATGTGGAGGAAAGGGAACACTCAGCTACTGCTGATTGGAATGTAGGATGGTGCAGCCATTGTGGAGGACAGTTTGGCAGTTCCTCAGGAAGCTACCTATAGAACTGTCGTATGATCCAGTAATCCCCCCTCTGGGTATATATCCAGAAGATTGAAAGCAGGGGCACGAACAGACATACACACAGCAATGTTCATAGTGACATTATTCACTATTGCCAAAAGTTGGAAGCAACTCAAATGTCCATCAACAGATTAGATAAACAAATTGTGGTATATATATACAATGGAATATTACTCAGCTGTAAGAAGGATTGCAGGTATTAACAAACGGGATAACAT
This sequence comes from Tolypeutes matacus, assembly GCA_026826555.1. Classification (NCBI taxonomy): domain Eukaryota; kingdom Metazoa; phylum Chordata; class Mammalia; order Cingulata; family Chlamyphoridae; genus Tolypeutes; species Tolypeutes matacus. The sequence continues at coordinate 807,182 of JAKSZT010053789.1, read as the reverse complement.
GGATGAATCTTGAAGACCTAATGTTGAGTGTAGTAAGCCAGGCACTGAAGGACAAATACTACTTGGCCTCACTGATATGAATTAAACAAATTAGCAGACTCACAGAGCTACAGTCTGGAAGACAGGTTATCAGGAGACAGAACGGGAGTAGAGGGTTGTGAGACAATGCCCATATAGGCAAAATCTATGATAAGGTGGAAGGGTGTAGTTGTACAGTGAATGGGTGTGACAGCGGTGCAGGGATGCTATTGGGTTTGACGGTGTTGGTCTGTTAGGGGGGTAGGGTGGGCGTTTGGGTTGGACTATCCATGGATCTGGGGGGAGGGTTGAGGCAAGGAGCAGGTGAACTCTGAGGATTTGCAGGTCTGTGGTTAAAACTACAATGTTGGGAATGTTCTTTCGGTAAACATAGCAGGGGAGGATTGCTGAGGTAGGGTATTGGATGTGGGCTGGGGGCATACAGGACAGGGCATAACTGGGGCAGGCTTCTATGGAATATGTAAGTGTTCATCTTGTCATAGTGTATTATCTCAGTGGGTGGAGACCCACACAATAAACAAGAAAATATTAAAATTCCATCCCGAGGAGACCTGCTATGTTCTCAAATAGAGAGGCATGAGTTCTGAAGAACATAGGCTGTGCCTAATAAAAGAAAACAAGACCAATATGTCAAGCCCTCAATATTATTGCAAGTAACTATGACTCTTATTCTTCAAAAAGTGAAATTTAGTGGTTACACCATAGGTCCCCAGGAGGGGATGTGAAGAATAGAATAGATGGAACATAGGGCATTTTTAGGGCATTAGAATTGTTCTGCATGATCTTGCAATAATAGATACAGGTCATTTTAAATTTTGTCAACATTCATAAAAGTGTATGGTCCAAAATGTAAAACATAATGTAAACCATTGACCATGGTTAGTAGCAATGCTTCAATATTTGTACATCAATTGTAGCAAAGGTACCATCAGCACGTAAAATATTATTAATAGGGGAGAGTGTTCGGTATCTGGGAATTCCCTATATTCTGTATATTACTTTTCTGTAACCTAAAGCTTCTCTGAAGATAAAATGAAAAAAAAAAATAAGACACTGGGGGAATATAAGGGAGAAAATGTCACTGTACATAGAAGACAATAGATCTTACAATGATGAAAGACAATGTCTAAAAAATTGTTATTAGTTCAAAATTAAAAAAAAATTTTTTTGTATTTTATTTGTTACTCTTAAAACTATCATTATTTCATTTTCTTATTAATTTTATTTGGTTATTTTGTTGGCTTTCTTTTTGGAGAGGTTTTGGATCACAGAAGGGTCACAACTGTGGCAGGGGAGGATCATTGGTGTGGGGTGCCAGTGATAGGTGGATGCATAGGAGGGTGTTTACCTGGAGCATACCTTTAAGGCATATGAATGTGTTCAAGTGTTCATGGGACATTGTCACGGTGGAGATCCACACAATAACTGAAAGAATATTGAATTCCTATCCTGGGGAGCTCTGCTACTTTCTCTGCTAGGACAGTAAGAATCTCCCAAGGGAAGCGGCTGTGGCTCAATCAGTAGGGCTCCCGTTTACCATATGGGAGGCCCCGGGTTCGGTTCCCGGGGCCTCCTGGTGAAGGCAAGCCCGCCCGCATGGCATGGTTAGCTGACCCAGCGAGCACAAGCAGCAAGGGGGGGGATAAATGAATAAATAAATAAAATCTAAAAAAAAAAAAAAAGAATCTCCCAAGTACAGGGGCGGTGTCTAGTGAAGGAGGATGGACCATTACTAGGGGCCTTTGATTTTGATGATTGTACTTATGAAGCTTTTCTTTTGAAATTGAAACTTAGCTTAGTATGATATATTGCCTAAGAGTTACCTCCTGAGGGCCTTCTTGCTGCTCAAATGTGGCCTCTTGCTAAGCCAAACAGAGCATATAAATGCATTACCTTCCCTCCAGCATGGGACTTGACTCCTGGGGATGAGTCTCCCTGGGCACCAAGGGATTATTACCAAGCATAAACTAGCAATGCGCCTGGAAAAAGACCTTGACCAAAAGGGGAAAGGGTAAATACAAATGGATTTTTATGTATAAGAGAATTCAAAGTGAGTCGGAAGGTCATTCCAGAGGTTACGTTTAGGCACGTCTCAGGAAGATCTCATTGACTGCCAAAGTAAATATGGCCTTGTATAGTAGGGCTCTAGAGATATCCAGACATTATAGACAGCTCAGGTGTTTGGCACCCTGCCAGTGGGCCTTACTTTGGAATTTACGCTTCCCATTGTGACAGAGATGGATTCATTTGTGGTTTCCCTACATATGGCTCTTCTGTCCCTTCTATTTGAATCTATAGTAAGTACTATACTTGATAGGTTTATGTCCAAGAGATTTAAATCTTTGGTCTGTCCATGTGCAGTTGAGCCATGAATCTCAGCAGAGTTGCCACACCTACTCTCCAGTTCAATGGACTCACCCAGGACAACTAACAAGGAGATGAGGATGGACAACACCCATCCCAAGGAACAGAAATAGCCTGCGACTGCAAGCAAGATAGTTCCATTCAGCTGCCCCCTGAGATCTAAACCCCTTCTCAATTAGAGGCAGAGTGGGTATCACCATCCCAAAATCCATAAGATTGGGGAATGAACAATGGACTAAAGTAGACTTACTATTATTCTACTATAGACTTATTGTTATTCTAGCAATGGACTAACTTTTATCATCGATGTGGAGACAGTGGCCACCGGAGGTTCTGAGAGGAGGGAGAGGGAAAAACAGATATAATATGAGGGCATTTTTGGGATATTGGAATTGTACTGCATGACATTTGCAATGATGGATACAGGCCAACATATATTTTGTCATAACTACAAAATTGTGTGGGACAGAGTGTAAAATATAATGAAAACTATAATCCATGGTTGGTGGCAATGCTTCAATATGTGTTCATAAATTGTAACAAATGTACCACACTAATGAAGGATGTTGTTAAAGTGGGAAAGTATGGGAGGGGTAGGAAGTGGGGCCTATAGGAATCCTCTATATTTTTTATGTAACATTTATGTAATATAAAGTATCTATTTTAAAAAATGTAAAAAAATAAAAAAATAAAAAAATAAAAATATTGATGTAGATCTAAAAAAACAACAGTGGTTAGCTAAACTATATCAATTACAAATCTGAAAGATAAAACTTTTGCTACCAAACTAAAAAAAAAAAAAAAAAAAAAAAGCTACTAAAGCTAATAGACAAATTCAGCAAAGTGGCAGGATACGAGATTAATATGCAAAAATCAGTAGTGTTTCTATACAGTACTGATGAGAAATCTGAGGAGGAAATCAGAAAAAATTCCATTTATAATAGTGACTAAAATAATCAAATATTGAGAATCTGTTTAACCAAGGACATAAAGGACATGTGTTCAGATAACTACAAAACATTGCTAAAACAAACCAAAAAAGACTTAAATAAATGGAAGGACAGTCTGTGTTCATGGATCAGAAGACTATTATTAAGATGTCAATTCTACCCAAACCAATTTACAAATTCTATGCAATCCCAATAAAAATTCCAACAGCCTTTTCTGCAGAAATGGAAAGGTCAATTATTTATTTGGAAGGGTAAGTGGTCCCAAATAGCCAAAAATATCTTTAAAAAGAAGAACAAAGTTGGAGGACTCTCATTTCCTGACTTTAAAGCATATTACTTGCTACAGTGGTAAAAATAGCATGGTATTGACATAAAGATAGACAGACTGACCAATGGAACCAAATCAAGAACTCAGAAATAGACCCATACATCTATGGTCAAGGTATTTTTGACAAGGCTTTCAAGACCACTCAGCTGGGCCAGAAAAGTCTATGCAACAAATAGTGCCAGGAGAAATGAATATCCATATCCAAAAGAAATAAAGAGGACCAGTATCTCACAACTTATAGAAAAATTCACTCAAAATGGATCAAGAACCTAAATATAAAAGCTACAACCATAAAACTCCTAGAAGAAAATATAAGATGACATCTACAAGATCTTGTAGTAGGTAGTAGTTTCTTAAAGTTTACACCCAAAGAATAAACAACAAAAGGAAAAATAGATAAATGAGACCTCCTCAAAATTAAATACTTTTGTACCTCAAATGACTTTGTCAAAAGGGTGAAAAGGCAGCTGACTCAATGGGAGAAAATATTTGGCAATCACAAATCCAATAAAGGTTTTATATCCATGATACATAAAGAGATACTTCTTCTTAACAACAAAAAGACAAGCAAACTCATTAAAAAATAGGCAAAAGACTTGAACAGACATTTGTCCAAAGGAGAAATACAAATGACCAAAAAATACATGAAAAAATGTTCAATATCACCAAAAATTCAGGAAATGCAAATCGATACTACAATGAGATAACATTTCACACATATTAGAACGGCCACTATTAAAAAGTCAGAAAACTACAAGTGTTGGAAAGGATATGGAGAGATAGGAGCACTTATTTACTGTTGGTGGCAATGTAGAATGGTACAGCCACTGTGGAGGACTGTTTGGCAGTTCCTAAGGAAGTTGAATATAGACTTGCCACGTGACCCGGCAGTACCACTACTAGGTATATATCCAGAAGAACTGAGAGCAGAGGCATGAACAGACATCTGCACCCCGATGTTCATAGTGGTGTTATTCACGATTGCCGAAAGATAGAAACAACCCAGGTATCCATCAACTGATGAATGGATAAACAAACTGTATGTAAACACATGATGGAATATTATGCAGCTGTTAAGAAGAAATGAAGTTGTGAAGCATATGACAACATCGAAGAACCTGGAGGACATTATGTTGTGTGATGCAATCTAGACACAAAAGGACAAATGCTGTATGACTGCATTATTAAGAACTAAATATATTGTGTAAACTCCTGTTGCTAATAACTAGAATATGAAAATAGAATGAGATTAGAGATCGGAAAGTTGAGGTTTAATCTGTGCAGAATTGATATAAAGGTTGTTGTAAATCTTTGGAAATGAACAGAAATGGTAAAAGCACATCACAGTGTTTGTAACTACCAGTGCTGTTATATGGGTATGAGAGTGGTTGAAAGTGAAAGTCTAAGGACATGTATTACTAGAAGGAAAGCTGAAAAATATAACATGGGACTGTATAACAGTGAAACACTGTTTCACTCATGTGAAATACAAATATGGGTAATATTGTATATTTAAAACTGTTTTACAAAATATAAATACAAATAAATTAGAGAGATGGAAACAATAGCAGGTATATACGGCAGGACTGAAGTTTAGAGAGATTGAGAGGTGATGAGTTTTTTTTGTTTGCCTGTTTTTTGTTTTTTTATTATCATTGGAATAAGAAAAATGCTCTAATAATGACTGAAGTGATGAATGTACAAATACATGATTATACCAAATACTATTGATTGTAGACTTTGGATGGATTTACGCTTTATTAATATGTATCAATAAAATTTGTTAAAAAACTTCTATTATTATGAATTTGTCATATTTTCTTTCTCTTTTTATCTGTCTACTTCCAGTTTTTGGATTCAGTGATGTTTAGTACACAATAGTTGATGATGGTTTTATTTATGTGATATACTTGAACTTTCATCAATATAAAATACACATCTTTTTCTCATTCAATATTTTTTGTCTTGACTTTTACTTTGCTCAATACTAACATTATAACATGCCCACTTCCATGTTTTGTTCTTACTTGTTATATTTTATTCATCCCTTTAATGTCAATCTGAGTGGTATTTTTAGGTTTGTGTTTTATAAAATATCCGATTTTTAATTTAGAGCAATTTATTTTTTTTTGCATTTATTATGCTTAGCAAATGTTAGGTTTTATCTTAGGTATTATAAATACTTTTTTTAGTTCTTTTTTTTTCCTTTCCTGACTTTTTATGAATTCATTTTCTTTGCATTTGTTTCTTCCTCTAGTAGTTTAAAAATTTAAAAGCTTTGCATCTTACGTTTATTTTACTTATGGCTACTTTTTAAGAAATGCTTTATTTGGAAATAGTTTCAAACTTAAAGGAGAGTTACAAATAATATAAAAACCCTATATAGAGAATTACAACCTACTCTTATCCCCCAGATACCCAGATCCACCAATTTTAATATTTTACCACATTCTATCCATCCAATATAACAATTCATTGATCTATCTAGCCATCTGTTTATTTATCAATCCCTTTTCTAAATACTGCAGTATAGGTTATTATATCATGATCCTAGAGCACTTAATACTGCCGTTACATTTCCTAAGAACAAGATTATGCACTTATGTAATATCTTGAGTGCTGTCATCAAGTTCAAGAACTCTAATATTAATATAAAGTTTGCAGTCTATATTCCAATATTTTCATATGCCCCACAAATATCCTTTTTGGCCTTTTATCTTCCATTATTAGATTCTGCCCAGGACCATGTATTGCAATTAATTGTCACTTCTCTTTAGTTGCTCATTCTTTTTTATAAAATTGTGGGAATATACATATAATATAAATTTTCCCATATCAACCATTGCCAAGGATATTCTGTAAGATTACTCATATTTACCCTCTTGTGGTACTCTCACAACATTCCATTACTAAAACTATCCCATCTCCCCAAATAGAAACCCTATACCTATTATGCATTAACTCTCCATTCCCCCTGCTACACCCTCACCCCTGCCAACCAAGACACTAATTTCTATCTCTATGAGCTTGCACAGTCTCTGATAGTTTCTTTGTAGTTACCATGGGGCTTAAAGTTAACATCCTAATCTATAACACCATATTTGCTTAGATACAAATTTAACTTCAGTAGATATACAAACTATGTTCCTACACCCCTGTACCCCAATCTTTAGGTAGTTATCATAAATTACATGTTTATACATTAGATGTCCAAAACCATTGCTTTATGATTAAATTTATGCATTTATATTTTATATCCTATAGGACACAAAAGCATAGTTACAAACCCAAAATACTGGCATTTATATCTACCCATGTTGTTACCTTTACTGGAGATCCTTACTTCTTTGTGTGGCTTTGACCTATTGTCTAGTGTTCTTTCCTTTCAACCTGAAGAACTCTCCAGACCATCTCTTGTAGGGCTGGTCTAGTGGTGACAAACTCCCACGGCTTTTGTCTGTCTTAATCATTTGGCTTTTGAATGACTTAATCTTTCCTTTATTTTTGAAAAACCATTTTTTGGATATAGAATTCTTGGTTGGCAATTTTTTGCTTTCAGAACTTTAATATGTCATCCCACTTCTGTCTTGCTCCATGGTTTCTATGAGAAATTGGTTATTCATAATATTGAGGCTCTCTTGTTTGTGACACATTGCTTCTCTCTTGTGGCCTTCAGAATTTTCTCTTTAACTATGGCATTTGATGTTTTCATTATAATGTGTCATGGTGTGTGTCTATTTGGGTTTACCTGGTTTATCCTGTTTGGAGTTCTTTGAGCATCCTGTATGTGTATATTCAAGTCTTTCATTAAATCTGGGAAGTTCTCCTCCATTATTTCCTTGAACATTCTCTCTGTCCCTTTCTCTCTTCTTCTTCTGGGACTCCCATTATGTATAAATTGGCACACTTGATTAGCTCTCACAATTTTCTCAGGCTCTGATCACATTTCTTCATTCTTTCTCATTTTGGCTTATCTTCAAGTTCACTGATTCATTCTTATGCCAGCTCCAACCTGCTGTTGAACCCCACAAGAGAATTTTTAACTTCTGTTCCTGTGGTCTTCAGCAGTATTTGGTTCCTTCTCAAATTTCTCTTTATTGCTATTCTGGTTGTGTTTATCCATCATTTTCCTGATTTCCTTACTTTAGGACCTTTTTTAAAAGTCTTTGCCGGGTATGTCCTAGGTCTGATCCTCCTCATTGAGGGTTTCTAATGCTTTAATTTTCTATTTTGCCTGGGCCATTACTGTTTCTTTGAATGCTTTGTAATCTTTTGTTGAAATCTGAAATTTTGATAATTTAGTATGTTATCACTGGAATTTAGACTGTGAGGCATCTGTTCCTTAAGCTTGAATCCAGCTAGTGTTATGACAGAGCTTTCCTTGAATGCTGGGAGCTAACGAAAAATGCTTTCCCAGGATTTGCAGATTGATCTGTGCAAATGCTCTCCTTCACAGTTTATCCATACTACAAGTTTAGAGAATAGCTCCAGGCCAAAGCATAGGGGCCTCTCTGATCCTTTCTGTGCATTGTCTTGTCTTACGCATGCCGGTGTGGACCTACAAATTCCCCTGTTTACATGGATACAAATGTTCCCTCTTTCCTAGGAAATAGTTTCCTCATGGTTCAGGGCACTGCATGTTATAACCTGTAGAAAGCAATCCCTTGGCCCAGGCAGTCTCTTGGCTTTTCTCCCACAGTGTTCTGTAGTTGAGCTCTGTGAACGGCCTTCTATACACAGGGCAAGTTCTGGGACAGAGAGTCCCTCAGACCACTGCTGGGAAGAATGAGCTAGATATACATGCTACCAGTATGTACATGAGGAGTGAGGAAGGGGCCAGGCAGGGTGCCACAAAAGCCTACTGCTTTTAAGTAGGCTTTTTCTTGATTCAGCACTCAATCTGTTACTGCAGTCCTTTAATTGTTTTCTGGAGTTTTGAGAGAGATGTTTCTACCACTTTTTGCGGGTTGTTCAAAGTTCTATGAGGGGATGGATGCCTGCAGCATCTCAGTCTTCCATCTTGATTGGGGTAAAGCCTACTTACAGTCACTTTTTAAATTCCTATTTCAAACATTTTTTAGATGTTTAGTTTAAGAATCTATATTTCATCATCATCATGAATTAAATACTTTCTATGATTCCCCTGTCCCTCTGAACAAGACTGCATTGAAAGCATGCTTTTACTCCCACCCCCCCATCCTCTCTCTCACTAGGTTTTATTGTAATATGCTAAAAAAAATTTTGTGACACCTTCATTTTATGGCATGTTTCTTCTATATCTAAATTCTAACAAAACTGGTTTAAATGTCACAATCACATCAGTAATATCTCATTTTTAATTGTAAGTATTACTAGTTCTGTTGCTCACTACTTTTTCTGGATTACCATCTCATTTTAGGGTTATTTATTCTAATTTACCTTGGTTAAAGCACTTTCATTAAGTAATTTTTTTTTTTTAGAGAAAAATGTCTCTGGCCCTCACATAGAAAAAGTGATTTTATTGGGTACAAAATTCTAGGATCCCATTTCTTTTACCTCAGAACTCTAAGTATTGTTTCCATTATTTGCTAGCATTTAGTGTTATAGAAATCTGAGGCCAGTCTGATTTTCCTTCCTTCACAGGGAAGTAGTTTTTCTCTCTGAAAACCCTTGGATTTTTTAAAATGTTTGCACAGTTGTCCTGAATTTGGGATTCTTTCACTGATTAATTCAACCAATACAAATACACATACCAGACAATGTGTTAGGGGTTGAAGATAAAGTGGTGAGCAAAATCAGCCAGGATTTTAACCTTGAAGTCTTAATAGTTACATTTATAGTCTTCCCAGGAAGAGAAAAAAATCAAATCTTGCAGGTGCACACACATGGTGATAAATGCTATGAAGGAGGGGTACATGGTGTTACATGAAGACATTCGACTGAGGATGGGAGGGTGGATCAAGACCAATTACGGTGGAATCTAAAGGATGAAGGAGGGAGGGCAGGTGGGAAGAGGAAAGACTGTTTCAGATAGACAAAAGTATGCGTGAAGGTCTGTGGTGGTGTGGTGGGACAGAAAGCTGCTGTGGCTCAGAGCACCGAGAACAAGGGGAATCTGACTTGGGAGAAGGCTGGGGCTATAGGAAGTGCCAAGCCATGGACGACAATAGAAAAACTAAGTGTGAAGGAAAGCTGTTAAAATGTTTTAAGCAGGGACATGACAGATAAGAGGGCATATTACTGAGAGTAAGAACAGAAGCTGTGCAGCTAGTTAGGAGATTGCTGCTGGGAAGAGATGACACTACTTGGGATGGGGTGGGGTGCAGAGTTAGGAGGCAGGTGGTAAGAGAGGTGGAAAAAGAGAGAAAAATGGAAAGGGAGAATAGATAGGAGCTTTTATGGGGCATTCTAAGAACTAAGAGTTATCACAGTGTGGTGGTGGTGATGCAGGCATTGTTCTAGATGCTTTGTATGTAATAACTCATTTAATACTCATAATGACACTACTAGGTAGATACTACCATTACCATAATTTACAAAAGTGGAAACTGAGGCACAAAAAGTTAAGTAATTTGCCCTAGTCATACACTGAGCAAGTGGCAGAGCCCAGTTGAAACCCGACAGTGGGCCAGAGCCCCCTCTCAATCCAGGAAGTGACCTCTCCATGGGGGATCTGACCACTATGGGGTGCAGACCCCTTGCGTCAGGGCGGTGCTTTCCATACTTCAGTCCAGCACCAGGGGCCTTTCCGTTTCAAGATTCAAGTGTTAAAGGAAATGTTATCCTGATACTTTATTTGTTTCATATATATTTATTTTATTTTCTACTTATCAAACTCTTATTGAACATATTGGATTTATGTTACAAGTTTCGTTTTTACACCCACAATTTCCATCTGTTTTATGTTTGCTACTATTTTTGGAGAATTCCTTGAAGCAGGCTTTTAATCTACTTCTGTAAATTGAGCTGAGGCCTGCAGGCAAGTGCTGCTCTAGGTTTGGGGGTTTTCGGGGGCTCCTGAGGGGACACCATCCACTTACTCCTCATATGGACCCTGACTTTGCCTGAGCTAACTGGGGACTAACTGGCTCCCCCTCCCCATCCAAGCCTATCTTTCTTTTTTTATAATTTTTTTTTTTAAAGATTTTATTTATTTATTCATTTATCCCCCCCCCGCTGCCTGTGCTCGCTGGGTCAGCCAACCACACCTCTCTTACCCCGAACCCGGGGCCTCCCATATGGTAAACGGGAGCCCTACTGATTGAGCCACAGCCGCTTCCCATTAAGCATATCTTTCAATTAAGAAATACTTCCAGGTTTTGCTGTACACATCCTTTTCTGTTTTCTAAAATAGTTTTAGATATTCTCCTAATTTCCATTTCTTGTTGGTCTTTTCAATAGATGGACGAAGGCAGAAATGCTAACACATGGACTCAATAATTAGAGAAAGACCTTTCTTTTCTTTCAAATCCTCAACCATTCCGGATAAATAGGGGTTTTGCTATCTTTTCTTTAAAAATAAGCTAAATAATGAATATAGGCAATCTTTTCTGTTATGATGGTGGTGGTGCTTTTCAGTTGTTATGACTTAAAAAAAAAAAAACACCTTTCCTGCACTCAAATTCTCTATCTGCATGACCAAATGAAGTAGCTCTACTGAATATTCCCAAACTTTTTGTAGTTCCAGTCTATCTTACCTGAAACTTCCAGAATGACTCAGCGGGTGGCATGGGATGGAGGTTGGGACCATTAATGAACTATAACCACCCATGGGGAAGAACCTGAGAGTAGCTTCTTCTGAACCCCTGCTGTTTATTTCTTTCAAGGCTTCTTCAACTTTATTTTGTATTTGATGCAAGGGGAATAATTACAAGTCAAGAAATTTTGCATGTGGCTTGGATAATAAGGAGGGGTTTTTTGGCTTCTTTTTTGGTGTTTTGTTTTTTTGATGTAAAAAGAATCCAACTACTTCCAGTTTTTCAGCCCACCTAGTCTACAGGACTGGGTGCACTAGAGAATCAACTCAAGACTTAAACACACTCACACACAACAATAATTATACACACTTACACACACATACACCAATGCCAGGACCCAGCCCCAGAGATTATGATTTAACTGATTAGAGGTGGAGCCCAGATATGGGTATTTTTCCAAAACTCCCTAGGTAATTCTGTTATCTAGCTAAGCTGAGACCCACTGAATTAGATGCTCCTTAGAGAGCTCTCCCAATCACAGCTCCGTATCCCCTTTTTTGTCTCATGTTAAGAAAAAAATGTCAGCCCAACGTTGTGAATTAATACCACTGAATCAGACATTTGAAAATGGTTAAAAAGGGAAATTGAGTTATATATATGTTACTACAATAAAAGCTAAGCAAAAAAGAAAGAAAGACAATGTGGTCTCAGAAAGAATAAGAAGCTGTAACTTTAGTTTAAAATTGATAATCCTTAAACTAAAAAAGGAAAACATTAAAATCCATCAGTTTAGCAAACATTTATTAAAGCTACTACTGCCAGGGGCTGTGCCAGGCCTGGCATCCAGGGAAAAGGCCAGCAGGAGGACAGGTGGTACCAGACACGGGTGGGACATGACCTTGAAGATAAGGAGAACACATGAGGGGGTCATCAGTGCTGGAGAGAATATCAGGAAAAACTTCCCAGAGAAAATGATTCCTGCACTACTGTATTAGTCAGTTAAAGGGGTGCTGGTGCAAAGTACCAGACATCTGTTGGCTTTTATAAAGGGTATTTATTTGGGGTAGAAGCTTGTAGTAACCAGGCCATAAAGAATAAGTTACTTCTCTCACCTAAAGTCTGTTGCCACATGTTAGAACAAGATGGCTGCCAATATCTGCAAGGGTCCAGTCTTCCTCGTCCTCTTAAGGCTCCGTGGTCCCAACTCCTTTCAATATAAGCTGCAGTCTGGGATAAGGCTCATCTCTCTCCCAGGGCTCATTCCTCTCCAGACTCAGCTGCTCTGTTTTCTCCACAAAGTCAGCTGTAGACTATCAGGGGCACTCTCTTCCCAGGGCCTCTGCCGTGTCTATGGAGCCGTCTCTATTCTTCTGTGTTCTTCTCCTGTGTGTGTTCTTCCCAGGGCTCCAGCATCAAAAAACCTCTGCTCTGCCTTATGGATTCCTCTGTAAGTCCCTGCCCACCAAGGTGATGGGAACTCAACATCCTACTGATGTGGCCCAATCAAAGCTTTAATCATAATTTAATCAAGTAAAAGTGAAACCTCTGAATCCAATCCAATCTAATATATCCAGAGGAACAGACCAGTTTACAAACATAATCCAGTATCTATTTTTGGAATTCATAAATAATGCCAAACTGCTACAACTACCAAATGAGTTTTGAAGGGTGACTAGAAATTAGCCAGGCGAACATGGGAAGAATAAGGGATCTTCATATCCCAGGCGAGGGCAGCATGTATAGCTCTCAGCGTTCTCAGGGTCATCAGCTTAGGGCAGGCTGGCTTACCCTGGCAGCTGGTCATGGTTCGGATTTGAAACAAGGTGGCCTAAGGTGCTGAGGTTTGCAGTCAAGATAATTGCTACTCAGGGAGCCCAGGAAGGAAAAACCACTAACTCCAACTTCTGAGGCCACTTGCAGAGAGATGTGTGGTAGCCATGGAGCCAGCCTGCATGCCAAAGAAAACTGGCCTGTGTGCCAGCCCTCAGGTCTGTGGGTCAGAGCAAGAGGCCTTAGTTCTTATTTATACCAAGAAACCATCTCTCTCTTCAGTGAGATTCCAAATGAAAATTATATCTACAAATGGTCTCACCTAGAAACTCAGGAAGGTCAAGGTTGTGATAAAGGACATTTATCCCCTGTTGTGATCTGATTAGAAAAGGTGAGAATCATTCTTTCAAATACTTCCCATGAGTCTTCAGTAATTTATATAATGAGTAAATGCCTGGGGCTCTGCATAGACTGGCTGCCTCTCAGCAGCAGGGACAACCTGAAATACCCTACAGCAATGACCTTGCAAATCTAAATGTTACCAATGTCATCTTCTTTTAAAACACTCAAGTGCCTTTATTGGTTGTTTATAGTTTTTCAGCTGGAAAATTATGAAAATGAGCATATAACTTTCCCTAAACAATTACTTTTCTCTCTTATCCACCACTCTCTTTTTTAAGGTATAAATTACCTAAAGGAAAGGGCAGTGTTTACCTCAACACGCTGTCCTGCACGCTGAGATAATTCATAGAATGGTAATGAGCACAGGTCCACCAGCCAGAAGCAAACCGAAGTTCATCATGAGCCCAAAGTAAAGGGTTGGCATGTTCTTAAGTATTACCTTCGAGAGTAATCTGGGACAGCTATAGGTGATACATTCATGAAACATCAATAACTGGTACATGTGTCTATTCTCATTTCAACCTCACAATACCCAGGAGGTAGGTGATCAACTCATAAGGGAATAAAGATTATGCTAGATCTTCAGGCTGTACAGTCTGCTTGTTCCTGAGGGGAGCCTGTTGGTCAGCAATCCTTCTACCCCACAGCTGCCTGCATGGATCTGACCATTGCAATAATCAATCAAACAAAGCACAGGCCTGATTCATCTGAACAAATGTGTGAGCTACTTGTACCCAAAGATACAGTCTGAGAAGGTGCTAAGAAGGTCCTCTTAACACTTCTACCAGGTGCTTTGTATGTGATCTTATTCTGTAAGGAATTCCATGTCTCCTATTCTACAGATGAAGAAAACGGAGGCTCAGCGACCCCTTTTTCAAAGCAAAGTGGGAGAGCCATCTCTGGAGACACACTGACCCAAACTTAATCACTGAGTAACCTTGGACACGCTACTAAAAACACCTATACCTCAGTTTCCTTGTATTTAAAAGGGGATAATACTAGCATATCCCTCATAGAGTTGAGTGAGGATTAAATAAGAAAGCACATAGAATGTCTAAGAATGCCTGGTGTTCCCACCCGATGTTCTGGGAGAGTTTTGCCACCCCAGGGTGCAGAGAGGGTAGAGCACATTCTTCAAGGATTAGGGCACAGGTTAAGGTCACCACCCTATATGTCTGAGAGGGGTGTGCCTGTCCCCCATGGATTAGGGAAGGCCAGGTGGTCAACTCATTGCTCTGAGAGGGTTAAGCCTGTATGCCAAAGGTTAGGGAAGGCCAGGTGGTCAACGCATTGCTCTGAGAGGGTTGAGCCTGTAAACCAAAGGTTAGGGGGAATGTTGTCTTCACCTCACTGTACTAGCGGGGCTAGGACTCTAACCCAAAGATTGGGTAAGGTATGGCAATCACCCCAACACTCTTGGAGGGTGAGGTCTAGAGCTTGGTCGACTCCCAGATGCTTGATGAGGGTGGAACCAAGAAAATGGCCATTGGGCAAGCCTGTTCCCATGTGGCCCCAAGGAGAAGAAACCATCCTCTTAAGAATGACTCTCAGACTTTGAAATCAAATGGAGGATGCCCTGCAGGTTTACTGAACTGTAGAAGACCCATGACTCTTTTTTTTTTTTTTTTTTTTTTTTT